>CAUYVO010000069.1:0-60105 GCA_963576475.1 Molanna angustata
ACAGACCAATTACATTTGTCCACAGATGACAATCATAATATACAAGCACACACATTACAACGTTAAATAAGTAAGATTATATTATAATCAAAATAAATAAAAAACAGACCAATTACATTTGTCCACAGATGACAATCATAATATACAAGCACACACATTACAACGTTAAATAAGTAAGATTATATTATAATCAAAATAAATAAAAAACAGACCAATTACATTTGTCCACAGATGACAATCATAATATACAAGCACACACATTACAACGTTAAATAAGTAAGATTATATTATAATCAAAATAAATAAAAAACAGACCAATTACATTTGTCCACAGATGACAATCATAATATACAAGCACACACATTACAACGTTAAATAAGTAAGATTATATTATAATCAAAATAAATAAAAAACAGACCAATTACATTGTCACAGATGACAATCATAATATACAAGCACACACATTACAACGTAAAACATAAGAAAAATATTATAAATACAAGTAAGGATATAATCAAAATAAATAAAAATATTATTAGAATAAATTAAAATTTATTTATTTATTTATTTTATTTATTTATTTATATAAGCATGAAAAACAGGCTAGAAGCCCACTGGTTTCATGCATTTATGAACATATATATAATGTATGGAATGATTGGACGGTTGAATTATCATCCACACCCCATACATGAACGCACGTACATAATTTTCACTCAGTCATACATTCAGCATTTTTACAAAAAGAATACATAATTAGTAAAAATGAGAGAAAAATAAACAAACAAACATTAATATAACAAGAAACATTCAAAGCGGTAACTAGTATATATTATGTTATCAAAATTGGCACGTTCTTAAAGCACTCTTGAACAATGCCCGTGATTGTGAAAATATATCGACATTATCATATTGATAGTGTAGTCTGTTGTATTGTCTGAGTGACCGTGGTAAAGGAGCATGGAAGGAGCGTGGTAAAGGAGCATGATTGTGTATGTAAATATATCGACATTATCATATTGATAGTGTAGTCTGTTGTATTGTCTGAGTGACCGTGGTAAAGGAGCATGGAAGGAGCGTGGTAAAGGAGCATGATTGTGTGTGTAAATATATCGACATTATCATATTGATAGTGTAGTCTGTTGTATTGTCTGAGTGACCGTGGTAAAGGAGCATGGAAGGAGCGTGGTAAAGGAGCATGATTGTGTATGTAAATATATCGACATTATCATATTGATAGTGTAGTCTGTTGTATTGTCTGAGTGACCGTGGTAAAGGAGCATGGAAGGAGCGTGGTAAAGGAGCATGATTGTGTATGTAAATATATCGACATTATCATATTGATAGTGTAGTCTGTTGTATTGTCTGAGTGACCGTGGTAAAGGAGCATGGAAGGAGCGTGGTAAAGGAGCATGATTGTGTATGTAAATATATCGACATTATCATATTGATAGTGTAGTCTGTTGTATTGTCTGAGTGACCGTGGTAAAGGAGCATGGAAGGAGCGTGGTAAAGGAGCATGATTGTGTATGTAAATATATCGACATTATCATATTGATAGTGTAGTCTGTTGTATTGTCTGAGTGACCGTGGTAAAGGAGCATGGAAGGAGCGTGGTAAAGGAGCATGATTGTGTATGTAAATATATCGACATTATCATATTGATAGTGTAGTCTGTTGTATTGTCTGAGTGACCGTGGTAAAGGAGCATGGAAGGAGCGTGGTAAAGGAGCATGATTGTGTATGTAAATATATCGACATTATCATATTGATAGTGTAGTCTGTTGTATTGTCTGAGTGACCGTGGTAAAGGAGCATGGAAGGAGCGTGGTAAAGGAGCATGATTGTGTATGTAAATATATCGACATTATCATATTGATAGTGTAGTCTGTTGTATTGTCTGAGTGACCGTGGTAAAGGAGCATGGAAGGAGCGTGGTAAAGGAGCATGATTGTGTATGTAAATATATCGACATTATCATATTGATAGTGTAGTCTGTTGTATTGTCTGAGTGACCGTGGTAAAGGAGCATGGAAGGAGCGTGGTAAAGGAGCATGATTGTGTATGTAAATATATCGACATTATCATATTGATAGTGTAGTCTGTTGTATTGTCTGAGTGACCGTGGTAAAGGAGCATGGAAGGAGCGTGGTAAAGGAGCATGATTGTGTATGTAAATATATCGACATTATCATATTGATAGTGTAGTCTGTTGTATTGTCTGAGTGACCGTGGTAAAGGAGCATGGAAGGAGCGTGGTAAAGGAGCATGATTGTGTATGTAAATATATCGACATTATCATATTGATAGTGTAGTCTGTTGTATTGTCTGAGTGACCGTGGTAAAGGAGCATGGAAGGAGCGTGGTAAAGGAGCATGATTGTGTATGTAAATATATCGACATTATCATATTGATAGTGTAGTCTGTTGTATTGTCTGAGTGACCGTGGTAAAGGAGCATGGAAGGAGCGTGGTAAAGGAGCATGATTGTGTATGTAAATATATCGACATTATCATATTGATAGTGTAGTCTGTTGTATTGTCTGAGTGACCGTGGTAAAGGAGCATGGAAGGAGCGTGGTAAAGGAGCATGATTGTGTATGTAAATATATCGACATTATCATATTGATAGTGTAGTCTGTTGTATTGTCTGAGTGACCGTGGTAAAGGAGCATGGAAGGAGCGTGGTAAAGGAGCATGATTGTGTATGTAAATATATCGACATTATCATATTGATAGTGTAGTCTGTTGTATTGTCTGAGTGACCGTGGTAAAGGAGCATGGAAGGAGCGTGGTAAAGGAGCATGATTGTGTATGTAAATATATCGACATTATCATATTGATAGTGTAGTCTGTTGTATTGTCTGAGTGACCGTGGTAAAGGAGCATGGAAGGAGCGTGGTAAAGGAGCATGATTGTGTATGTAAATATATCGACATTATCATATTGATAGTGTAGTCTGTTGTATTGTCTGAGTGACCGTGGTAGAGGAGCATGGAAGGAGCGTGGTAAAGGAGCATGATTGTGTATGTAAATATATCGACATTATCATATTGATAGTGTAGTCTGTTGTATTGTCTGAGTGACCGTGGTAAAGGAGCATGGAAGGAGCGTGGTAAAGGAGCATGATTGTGTATGTAAATATATCGACATTATCATATTGATAGTGTAGTCTGTTGTATTGTCTGAGTGACCGTGGTAAAGGAGCATGGAAGGAGCGTGGTAAAGGAGCATGATTGTGTATGTAAATATATCGACATTATCATATTGATAGTGTAGTCTGTTGTATTGTCTGAGTGACCGTGGTAAAGGAGCATGGAAGGAGCGTGGTAAAGGAGCATGATTGTGTATGTAAATATATCGACATTATCATATTGATAGTGTAGTCTGTTGTATTGTCTGAGTGACCGTGGTAAAGGAGCATGGAAGGAGCGTGGTAAAGGAGCATGATTGTGTATGTAAATATATCGACATTATCATATTGATAGTGTAGTCTGTTGTATTGTCTGAGTGACCGTGGTAAAGGAGCATGGAAGGAGCGTGGTAAAGGAGCATGATTGTGTATGTAAATATATCGACATTATCATATTGATAGTGTAGTCTGTTGTATTGTCTGAGTGACCGTGGTAAAGGAGCATGGAAGGAGCGTGGTAAAGGAGCATGATTGTGTATGTAAATATATCGACATTATCATATTGATAGTGTAGTCTGTTGTATTGTCTGAGTGACCGTGGTAAAGGAGCATGGAAGGAGCGTGGTAAAGGAGCATGATTGTGTATGTAAATATATCGACATTATCATATTGATAGTGTAGTCTGTTGTATTGTCTGAGTGACCGTGGTAAAGGAGCATGGAAGGAGCGTGGTAAAGGAGCATGATTGTGTATGTAAATATATCGACATTATCATATTGATAGTGTAGTCTGTTGTATTGTCTGAGTGACCGTGGTAGAGGAGCATGGAAGGAGCGTGGTAAAGGAGCATGATTGTGTATGTAAATATATCGACATTATCATATTGATAGTGTAGTCTGTTGTATTGTCTGAGTGACCGTGGTAGAGGAGCATGGAAGGAGCGTGGTAAAGGAGCATGATTGTGTATGTAAATATATCGAAATTATCATATTGATAGTGTAGTCTGTTGTATTGTCTGAGTGACCGTGGTAGAGGAGCATGGAAGGAGCGTGGTAAAGGAGCATGATTGTGTATGTAAATATATCGACATTATCATATTGATAGTGTAGTCTGTTGTATTGTCTGAGTGACCGTGGTAAAGGAGCATGGAAGGAGCGTGGTAAAGGAGCATGATTGTGTATGTAAATATATCGACATTATCATATTGATAGTGTAGTCTGTTGTATTGTCTGAGTGACCGTGGTAAAGGAGCATGGAAGGAGCGTGGTAAAGGAGCATGATTGTGTATGTAAATATATCGACATTATCATATTGATAGTGTAGTCTGTTGTATTGTCTGAGTGACCGTGGTAAAGGAGCATGGAAGGAGCGTGGTAAAGGAGCATGATTGTGTATGTAAATATATCGACATTATCATATTGATAGTGTAGTCTGTTGTATTGTCTGAGTGACCGTGGTAAAGGAGCATGGAAGGAGCGTGGTAAAGGAGCATGATTGTGTATGTAAATATATCGACATTATCATATTGATAGTGTAGTCTGTTGTATTGTCTGAGTGACCGTGGTAAAGGAGCATGGAAGGAGCGTGGTAAAGGAGCATGATTGTGTATGTAAATATATCGACATTATCATATTGATAGTGTAGTCTGTTGTATTGTCTGAGTGACCGTGGTAGAGGAGCATGGAAGGAGCGTGGTAAAGGAGCATGATTGTGTATGTAAATATATCGACATTATCATATTGATAGTGTAGTCTGTTGTATTGTCTGAGTGACCGTGGTAAAGGAAAATGTTATAAATAATGAAAAAATGTCATAGAAAATTGAATTTAGTTTAAAAATGATTTTTAAAAAGCTAAATTCATTGTTTTCCAATAAATTATTACATTGTATAAGTTCATTGGGTGTTTTTTTTTATCGTCCTATAAATTGTTATAAAATTTGTAGAACTATTAAAGAATCTCTTTTCATATGAGGTACCTATACAATTTTGGATTTCACATTATGAACTGCATCGCACAGTGGGTGCTATTTCAATAATAAGGGGTCACCTTTTAAATTCAGTGCACCGGGCGCAAAAAGCTGTTGATACTGCCCTGTATCTACCAAAATGTTTTTAAGCTAACGCCGTCTGAAATTTAGATACAAGTCAATTATAATAAATGTTAGGTAATTATATCATACTTTAATTAAACTTTAAAAAATTGTTGATAATTATTTTTATGGTAAAGAATCAAGCTTGATTAGTATTGGACATAGGTGTGTAGGTATAGATAACAGACGCCTACTTTTCAGATAAAAATTACCAATAATAATTATACGATGTTTGATAGAAATTTAACGTTTTCTTAGTTTATATAGGTATACCTACTTTGTTATGTTTAAAGCAGTAACTAACATGACATAATAAATTCATAATTAATACCTAATTCTAATGTTATTGTTTTAAAAGAGTGGAAATCTATTTAACTCCTCACTATCCCAAGGAATTATGCAATAACTTCCACCTAAAAAGGGAATAACTCGCAACAAACGATTTACTTTAAAAATAACCTAAACTTATAAATATCGAAATGAAAAAAAAAAATTACACTTAGTAACATAATTTTATTTTAATCTGATTGTTAAATTGTATAGTATCGTACCTTGAGTAAATTGAATCTACGAGAGAGCTTGCACTGACACACTGTTTTTACAATTTACTGGGAAAAATTGTCATGTTTTTTCCTTTTTCCTATGTAGGTACCTACTTATGTAAGTATATGATTATTTTATTTTTCTATAAATTTTTATTTCAATACGTGTTATTTATGTAGGTATGCAAAAGGCAATCGATGACGTAAATAAATAAATAAACAAATAAATAAGTAAATATATAAAAATTAATTATTTTTTTTATTAATAAATAAATATTAAACAAATAAAAAAATAAATAGATAATAAAATAAATTAATAAATTAAAACGATTCATTGAATAAATTAATAAATAAATAAATTCACAAATAAACATACAAATACCTAATTATGTTTAACTGTTAATTAATAATAATGGCTGACTGAAAGAAATTGTCTCCAGGCAATAAGTCCGCCATTACTGCAATGTGTTACATGTTGGAACAAAATGTGTTAAATAAATAAATTAATAAATAAATAAAAAAAACAAACCTATATTTTTTTTTGAGAAAAGCATTATTTCTTTTCTTTTTACCTACTCCGATTTTAACGAAATATTCTAATTGATAATGTATAATGGAATCAATGCTCAAATGGATTGATCTAATCATGTGTAACTTATAATATTTCTGTCTGTAGATAAATAGGTAGGTACCACAGAGTAAAGAATATACAGACCTGACATAAACTACGACTTTAGGCCATGTGTATTGGTACATACAAGTTAGATAGAACCGTGGTATTCCAAACACATTCAATGAATATAATTCGGAAAGAATTAAAATTTTAATTAACATTATAATCATAGGCAGAGAGAACCGAACGTCACATATTTCTATCTTGACACACATTCATCGCCTCGACAACATTCATACATCGCCTTATTCACGTTCGTCTGTAGTTCACGCTTCTAACATTTTACCTACGTCTTTCGAAATACCTTTCACATGGTCGTGCCATCTCTTTCTTGGGCGGCCCCGACATCTCATTTTTATTCCTGTCCGCAATGTATATTTTCTTCGTCAGGCGTTCCTCAATCATTTTCCCCATGTGGCAACATTATAGTCATCCAAAACATATAAATGTGTTTACCAAAACTGTCACTTTAAACTACATAAGTATATTCATTTCATAATACACTAGTGATATTATTTTGTTATTTTAATCTTATTAATTTTTTTATTTCATTCTATCTTCAGCAAAAAAAATCGTAAATGAATAAATATGACATTTCCACGATTTATATACGAGCATTAAATGTTTTTCCTTTGGAAATTTGAATCCCTTTGTTAAAAACATGTACTTTATTATATTGTTTTAGAGTTAGTACCTATTGTTTCAATTTTCATTCAGAACAATCTGTGAAATATTCAAATACTTACAATATATTGATTGCCAAGAAATTTTGCTTTTGTCATGGATCAAGTGTGAGTCATGTCTATAAGATTGTTGGTCTGTGGTAGGTACATACCTATATGTATGTATATTATTTAGCATCTATAGATGATACATAACTAATGATTAAAGTTATGAAGCGGGTAACCACTCGCCATAGAAAAAAAATATCTAATCATTTCCAAACATATTAAATTAGCCGGACGGTGTTTTCTCTTTAAAGTGCCGGTAGACAAAAAAATACGCGGCTATAACCTAACTTACATACACACACATACAACATCAGTATATTATGTAGGTATATGTACCTACACATAATCTAGGTGAGTATATTTTGGGCTAAAACTGGACAGACCCAACGGCTACTAGCTTTGTGGAGAATTAACGCAGAGGTCTTTCGGGTAAAAATTAAAGCTATTATGTTATCAAAGTTAAATTGACAGATAAAATAGAAGACAATATTTTTCTGTGTTCTATTTTATGGTGTCTCGGTATTATATTTATTTATTTATTTATTTATCTTTCTGTTCATAATATGAACAAATATGTTGTACATTGGCGGGCTTAAGTATGACGATATTGTGTATGGTACAACAACAAATGAAAAAACAAAGAAAATATACCTATATGACACTAAGATACAATTAAAACAAAAAAAAAAGAAAATACTTCATAGCAAAAAAATAGGTTAAGGACAAGGAGAGGAAATCAAGATCAGGTGTTCAGGGATAAATAAATATTCCTTCTTTAATTTTATTTTTTTGTAAATGCAAAGTAAGTTATACGACGCAATATTCGGACTCAAAACTGTTCCATAATCTGGCCGATTGTACTTCGAACGAAGAGCTGATAAATTCTTTATTACTAGTTGCATGTAACACATGAGATCCAACTGTCGATAGCGATAGTATGTATAGTTGAAGAATATGTACCAAACTATAAACCCATAGATACAAATTATTGAATATTTTCAGATATTTTGTTTTCTATACAACATATGTAGGTATGTATGTCAAGATAGGATAGTATGGAAGAAGATCCTTTTTCCTACCCAGAATATGCAAATTGCATGATGGTATGTATGTATGTTTGGAGATGAAGTAACAAACTATTAAGTCTTCTTACATATTGTGTATAGGCGACTGCCATACAAAATGTATGAAGCGATGTCGTCACTAAATTCAATTTTTAAAAAAATTGTTAAAAAAAAATTGAGATCTTCTACTACAATGTTAAAATTTTTTATAGAAAATTAAATTATCTAGTTGGGGTGTTTCGGCTTTTTTCGATAATTGTAAAAGTTTTGGAAATATAGGCAGTTAAACTCATAAATTTATCATAAAAAAAATATTTTTCTTAATAAAAAATGTTTGAGAAACCCTGGAATTTTTTTGAAAAAACTAATTTGAGATTTTGTATTTGTCTATGTTTGTACCAATTTTCAGCGTTCTAGCGTTTATGGTTTCTGAGATATATGGAAAAATAAAATAAAAATTCAAAAGTTGATAACCCCTGACTGAAACAAAAATTCAAAATTCCGAGTATAAAAGTTTTGTAGGCCTGTAACTGTTTATATATTCTGAAATTTTAGGCTCTGTAAATTGAGCGGATCAAAAGTTATAAGGGGGGGACGGACACACAGACACACACACTGACACACAGACACACACACACACAGACACACACACACACAGACACACGAAATGTTCTACTCCGAATTCTGATAAAATCCGTGTATGGAACATATATGCTGCGAAGCCTCTAAGTTGGTGTTTTTTGACTTCAAAGATGGAAAAGCCGTGAAAAAAGTAGACCTCTCCATACAATTCTCGCGTATTCTGGCTTGATACATTGTCGATATGTTAAGAGAACAAAGTTCTCCTGAACAAATCGACAGTTGGATAAGTGAATTTGTTTTTGAGGTAGGTTCTGTGGCAGGTTTGGAATTTGATTAATTAAATTTGAAAAGACTAGGTAATCCATTAATACTTGGTCGCGTCGGACACTTGGGTGCGAGTCCAATTGTTTAGGTTAGTATGTAGATATTATTGCGACTCGCGTGAGCGAGTTGCATTACATATTGTGTTATAGCGCCATATATGTATCCTATGGCTGGTTACCCCACATTGTTTGATAATTATGACTTGATGGTATGGATGAATTATAATTTTGTTTCAGCTCAGTTTCATCGTAAACGATATCAACTAAGTTAGTATCATTGTTCATAATTTCATAGTGGGCTATCAACATAGGCAGACACAGTGAGATATAATATATTGTGATCCTAATCTTAACTATAAAGGTGTAATAATAACCATTTAGGAATGAGAAAGGTGCGAAGCGGCAACGCTTTGCTATAGCCTGCCTTGCTTTGGTAGGGTTCTATCTCTGTCATGCTCGCATACATATAAATACATCTATCTCTTTCCATCTCTGACATCGCACACCCAAATATTAATACAAACATACCTGGCTGGCATCTATTAGAACCACAATGTTACGTGGAGTACGAAACGCTTTGTTTTATGAAGTACAACTCCGCAAGTCTGGAATGGTTTCATAATAAATTTATTTTATTCTATTTATTTTTATTTATTTGGCTTTTCAACAGACTACCTACACATACAATAAGTAACAATACAAACATAATAAAGGGATCAGAGGCACGATTCTCGTTTAAATCCTTAACTGTTGTTATGTATAGGAAATTAAGGCTACTAGCGCTTGCGAGAGAATGCTATGTCAATAAATGCGATTCTCGTTCTCGCGGAAGTGATAGGTATCCATACAGAATGATGTAAGGATTTTATGGATAGTATCCATATTTTTATTTTTTGCTTTTGGCAACATTAACGTCTATTGTCTATGGATAATGAACGCAGTGGACGGCAACGTTGTTTTGTTTGGTTTCATTTCATTTGTGACGGTTATCGTATCGGAGCGCTAGATTTTTTTTCTTTATTTAATCAATTAAAAAGAGTTTATCTTCACCATGAGGTACGTATTTATACTTTTTATAGTTATGTTTGTTTAAATATATATTTTTATGTCATTTTAAGTATACACAAACACTTGTTCAAGTACATTAAAGGTTTAGGTTATTTATACAGTCTTCGTAGTGTAAATTTTAGTCTGTTTCTAATTTAAATCTACACATTGAGACATTATTGTTTAAGTCGTACTTATAAGCATAAATATATTTAAAAAGAGATATTGCTTTTTGTTACAGTGTTACAGCAAAAAGCAGAATGGCGCGTGCGTCTGCAAAACAACTTGATCTGTTTGTTGAATACATGTTGCAGAACCCAGATTTTGCCTCTGGACGATTACTGGGCATCAGAGGGAAAGAAAATTATAGCAAATGCTGGAATGATTTGTGTGCATTGTTAAATAATATTGGGCCCAACAAAAATGTTATCCAGTGGCAGAAGGTTTGTATTTTTATAACCTTACCAGTGATATGTTATGGAAAGATATGCAACGCCATACAGTGTCGCGCACAATGTCTCACACTTGTTTAAAACACACATTTTGTTCTTCTCTAATGCATACCTTTCTGTGCTCTTTCTTTTTCTATATTTAAGACATCTGTTTATACGTGAATCACAAGTGAAGCAACCTTCATTTACTATTAGGAATGAAACAATACCATTGTTTTTTCGATACTAGTATCGAATCAAAGTATCAATACCACATTCGATACTATATTATAGTATCGATATTTGTTAGTAAGTACTCAATCGATTTTAAATATTGTTATTAAATTCATAAACGAGGCTTGTGTGTGCCTGCCCTTGCCTTACTTTGTTTGAATATAAAATGGTACTTGATACGGATATGATATATTTTTGCTAGATATGCATAATAGAGCTGGAGAACAAAATGAAAAAGTGGTTAAATAAATCAATGTTTTACATAATAAATTACGTAGGAACTGAACTGACACAAATATAAACCCTGCATCCGTCGCGCTATTTTTTAGTAACATTTTTGTTTTAATATTGTAAAATGTAGCTTAAGGACTTGAAAAATGTATTGCAAGACGAGACACCAAACGAAAACTAAATTGAATATACATTTCTTGTTCCATGAGTAACAAGACAATACCCTATTGTGTAACTTAATTCCCAAAAATATTGGAACTTAAAGACCCATTGAATGCTCCATGGCTGAATATTGGTACATTCATTCATACTACAGAATATTGGTACAATTTGATATGATACTTTCATTCAATACCAGTACTCAATATTGAATGTTGTGATTATTTAATAATATTACTAGTATCGAATGAGAAGTATCGATACCATATTAGTACTGAGTATTATCGATTCATCCCTATTTACTATTTTTTACTGAAATTCGAACCTTGCAATTTTTTCTAGGTGTGGACAACCTTAAAGTCGAAAACTAGAATTAAAATTTCAACTGCCCGGCGTGAACGAGTACAAATGGGAAATGTTAATACATTTGTGCCAATTAATGAAATGGAAAAGAAGATACAAGAAATTATTGGACTCGAGTCTGCAGAGGGGTTCAGTATTACTGAAAGTCTTCCTGAAGATGATGTAAGTTTTTACATTTTGTGATTGTCTATATGAAAGTGAACACATTGGGATGGTTTGGTCACATGGGGAGAATGAATGAGGAGCGCCTGACGAAGAAAATATACAGAGCGGAAAGGAATGGAATGAGCGGTCGGGGACGCCCAAGAAAGGGATGGCACGACCATGTGAACAATATTTTGAAAGACTGAAATGTTAGAAGTGTGAGCAATAGACGAACATGTATGAGACGATGCATGAATGTGGACTAGGCGAGGGATGCGTGCCAGGATAGAAAAATGTGGCGTAGAAAATTCTTGTCTAAGGTGATTGTTTTTTAATATATATATTATTTTATATTTGTGCAGGCATCGTTAATTGCTGGCATGGACCAAACAGAAGATAGTGATGTATCAATTTTAGAACTGAATTTATTTGAAGAGCATACAGCCAGAACCTGCCACGCCAGTAGTTCAATCTGCACAACACACGTCGCTAAATACTCCTCTCACCATTCGAACTATTAGAAAGAGTAAAAAAAGTATGTCATTGAATATATTGATAAATCATTGGTAAATTATTATAATTTTACTTTTAATGCAATAATATTTTTGTTATAATATGTACAACATAATAAATATTTCAATTCAATGATTATATTGTATGTATGTATGTATGGTATATCAAGGATGTATATAGCGAATACATCTATCTAAGAAGCGTATTTCAATGGAATGGATGGACTGAGTTATGGCAGGAAACATAGTGAACAGAGCGCTTAAACCAGTTATAAATGATCACAAATATCAACAGTAGTCAAAGTTGCAATCCACAATGCAATTGGAGTGTCTACTTTGACATATGCAAGCGAGACATGGACATGGCAGAAGTCATGTGAAAGCAGAATAAATGCAGTTGAAATGAGATAGATCACTTTGGTGAATTTGTAATAGAATGATATATGACAGGGTAAGGAATGAGGACACAGGGAAAGAATGTAGATAACGAAAGATGAAAGTGAATGAATGAATGAAAATGAGATGTTTTGGCCACTGCTTTTGCAACTTTCACAAATCTTTCTGGATCAGGGTTTTAAGCCTCGAAACCAGTTATTTTTTGATCATGGTCCATATATTCATCAATATATTTTAAATTCCAGTACCACACCAACAAGATAAGATAAGTGATTTATTATTTAAAAAAAGTGAGGATGCGTGTAAAAGGACTACAATATTCGAAGAGTTGAAAGAACTAAGGAAGGAAGAACTAGAGTTCAAAAAAATACAATTAAATATTGAAAAAGAAAAACTAAATATTGAAAAAGAAAAACTAAAGATTGAAAAGGAGAAACTTGACATCAAAAGAGAGAAAGTGGCAGCACTTCAGGATATTGCAGATCAACTGAGGTAATTATATTATTACGTCCTTATATATGAAAATGGCATTTAATATGGAAAAAGTAAAACGAAAAGAAATATGAAATTATATTTAATTATTTATTTATTTGGTCAGATTGAATGATATTATTCTCACTGTTATGTTTCTTTTTCAGAAAGAGGCCGATCTAGAAGCTGCTTCAAGTCAAAAGTGATCATGAATCAACTGCTGTTGGACTCGTCTAGCTTCTGCAAGACGAGTTCGGACATCAAGAATATTTACATCGTCATTAATTGAAGTGTTCAAGTTATCCACATAATCATTTTCTTCGAGTTGTTCTGGCATATTGCACTTAATCCTTATATTGTGAAGAACTGCACAAGCGTTTACTATAAGACCAGCTCTCTCTGGGCTATACATCAACGTGCGTTGCTTGGAAAGGCACCGCCATGTTGACTTTAATAGGCCAAAACATCTTTCAATAATAGATCTTGCTTGACAGTGTGCTTTAGTGTAATTTTGCTCTCTTCTATCTGTTGTATTTATTATTGGTGTTAGAAGCCAAGGCTCAAGGGGATATCCACTGTCTCCTGTAAAATGAAAATTATTACATTTATTAGGGAAGAGATCCACTGCTTTATTTTAATTTACCGAGGTTATTGTTAGTGTTAAAGGCTGGCTTAATTTCTCCTAATACTAGTAGTATTCATTTTTCACTCATCAAGTGATATATAGCAAAGTATTTGCACCATTAGTATTTTTGTTATTGTATTTTAATAATTTGAAATTTATAATAAAATTATTCATGTATTGTTTTTTCATAAAAATGTCTTTTATAATTGAAGTAAATTTTCTTTTCTGTCATACCAATAATTTGAAATTTATAATTGTTCATGTATTGTTTTTTCATAAAAATGTGTTTTGTGTTGTCTTGTAAATATAAAAGGTAACACTGCTTTATGTAAAATTTTCTCTGTAATTTAATTGAAGTAAATATTCTGTTCTGTTATCCCAAAAATTTTAAATGTCTCATTGTTTATATATTGATTTATTAAAAAAAAGTGTTTTATTTTGTCTTATAAATCTAGGACAGAGGTCCACTGTTTTTATTTATAGTTTTTAATTATTTATAATTGTTTATGTATTGATTAGAGTAATAATAAAATATTTTCTCTATCATTTTGTTCTCATATACGTTAAATATAAAGTATACCTATTAACCACGTCTTTCTTTCTCCTCGTTGATGCCACAATTCCATTACTCTGCGGGCTGATGAGTTCATCCAAATGTAACTGTCATGTCTTGCTCCTGGATATCTTGCATTTATGTTCAAAATAAGTTTTGAAGGGTCACAAATCTGAAAATTTTTAAGTAACTTATAAGTGTGACGATACCTTATTTTAAATTGTTTATTAATATTATAATTTGTATTATTAATTATATTTGTTAGAAAAATGGAATTTTATTTTTGTCATCTTATTTCTATAAATCATTTAATTTCAAATACAGTTTAAAATCGAGATGAGTTCTAAAATCCATTGTACATAATTCATACAAACATTTATTTCTATTTTACCAAAAATCAAGCATTAGGTCTCGTCTTGGAACATGGCGGCTCATTTGTAGTAAGTATTATTTGAGTCAATATGGTATGAATCATGGAGTAATTAAGGTTTGAATGTATATTTATGTACATTGTAATAATGAAAGAAAAAATTATTACTGCTTGAACATTCAGGGAATGGTATCCATGATGGTTAAAGGCCGCTTCTTCGTGTTCAACTGGTGCCAAGATTGCAACGTGAGTACAATCTATAGCACCAATGGTGCCAGGGAAGGGATGAGCACACTAAATACGCATCGACTTACTGATGCTTGGCTCACAGCTAAACCATACTCTCTACCGATACCACGTTGATAACTACCAACTGCATAGAAACGCACTGCCGTTAAAATCTGTAAAAAAGTTAAAAGTCCAGTAATTGCATGTGATAAAGGATTTTTTAAAATAAATATGTATTTAAAGACATTGAATGTATTCTAATTGGTTTTACAGTCTTTCTATACTTCTTAATTAGGTACTTAGCCTTTATACAAATAATTGTTTTTGCATGTTTATTATTCTTGTTCATTTTTATTATTATTGTCGGTCTTCGTGGTTCAGTTGGTTAGGTATTTGACTTCTGATCCAAAGGTCCCGGGTGGAGACACAGTTTTTAATTTTGTTTTCAGTCTGGATCTGTGAAACGATTAATATTGCAAGTCTCCATAAATGTGGCTTGCAATATTAATCGACTTGGTATTGGGTGCGTGTTAAATCAATATTTGACATAGTACCTGTTAGTTGCTCGAGAATTTATATATATATATATATATATATATATATATATATATATATATATATATATATATATATATATATATATATATATATATATATATATATATATATATATTGTGACGTTATTTTGTATTTACACGTCACTACTTAATTCATTTAATTTAATGTTTATAAAAATGTCTTAAACGAACGCACTTCGCAATATTGGCAATATTTCTAAAAAAGTTGTAAGGCGAACACAGCCGTGAACGGATTAGCTAGGCGGGTCGAAATATCTATGCCTTTCTTTTCAACGCTGACAGCCGACACGAGGTGTCATCGTTCAACTATGGCCTACGCAAAATTACCCGACAAAGACTGGAAATTTAAGTTTAAAGGAGGCTGGGTAAGTTCTCTATCTAATTTCATCGATCCTCGTCTATATAAAATATCTGGCATGAGTCACGTTCGCTAATTTAACTGAATTCTTGCAGGAAATATAACCGCCTCCTTTGTCCTTTGCTTCTTTGTTCCTTGCTTCCTTGCTTCTTTGCTTTCTTCTTTACTTTCTTTATCTTGTTTGTTCATGCTGTCTTTTCATCATTCTTCAACATTGGTGTACTTTACTATGTACACCATGGATGACTGAAAATGAATAATTTTAAATATCATGGTTGGTGCATGCTCATATTTGCACATCATGACTTGATAATGACTAAAACACCTGTAAATTGCACTTCAAATCGACGTAAATACTACGATGGTAGTTCTCATCACAAAAACTGTACCTGCTGATCATCTTCAAGAAGATGGAAATTCATAAAACTGTTTCATTGCTTGGTTATTATAAAAAAAAAACATATGAAATACTGATATCATTTGAAAATTTAGTTGAATCTGTTTAATTATGTCATGTCTGATATTTCTTTTTATTATACACCACATGGTCTAGAAAAACATTTAAAAACTTGTAAATTGTAATTTAAGAATTAAATTATTTTATTAAAATGTCAAATATTTAGCTTAGTTCAGGTAACGTAGATAACTGTATCATATTTAACACTCCTTGCCAACCATGATATGAATAAATTGTAATTTCTTTTGTATTTGTGCGTTTCTTTCATCGCTCAATCTTACCCACATCATATCTGACTCAGCTTTCATGTTTTCCTTACTGTTCTATTGAACAGAAAATTCTTATTTGATACTTGAATATATTCTTTTTTTTTGTCTTACTCAATAAACAACACGCCCTGAGATACTGAGATATTTGCATTATTTTAAATGAGTCTCATTGCAATATCGCTGACTGCTGGTGGTAAGGTTTTATGGTGAGTATAATTTTAGCTTCTCTTTTTCTTTTCTCATAAACCACCATACCCTCGCAATTGGCGCCCAACGTGGGGCAGGATTTTTTTAAAAAATTGAAGAGCGCGGACTATTAGGATTTAAATTCCATTTGTATTTTTTATTTTTATTGATTGTAAGACTGGCGCCCATTCTATAACTCTTTTTAAAGTCAGATGTTTGTGTGGGACAGATTAGTGTTTGTAGAGAACGTAAAATTGATAATTAGTTCGTATACTTTGTGGTAGCGATTCCTTTCCTTCCTTAAACCCATCCTTAATCTGAGGACTGCGCAGAATCCATCGTCATGAAAGCCGAGCTGTGAGATTATATTCAGGAGATGACCAGAAGTCAACCAAACTATTTCTAGAAAGTGTGGAAGAGCCCATTATGACCAGTCTTATTCGAGAAATACCATTCAAGAAATCTACTCAATCAGGTTGTATTGTAAACTAATAAATAATTAAATGTCGTGAGGACTATAACATAAAATTCACATTCTTTTCAGTACAAAACTTGAGTTGTCATCAATTATTATTAATGTCTATTTTTTTTGGAAATCTATAAATTGATTAGAATTATTTTTCTGATTTCATAATTAAAATGTCACATTTTAACTGAACATACATAATGAGGGTATCAAATTTTTATAATTGAAACTGTCTTCAAAAAAACATCAGGTTGTATAATTTTAATTTGTCGTTGGACTGTGCTAAATGTTATTTCATGTTTGGTTTGCATTTTTAATGTTGAATACCTATGTTATAGATAAAAAAATATGAATCTTTATAAGCGTTGTAATTTCCTTTTTGCTAATATACAACATAGTATACATTTTCCTTGGGTCGGTCATAAAATTTGAACTTGTAAAAAATAATTATAAAAATCATATGTTGGGTAGAAATTAATTAGGGATTGTTGTGGTAATTACCAAAAGAAGTCTGTCTGATACCTGCATAGAATCAACATTGTTGCATGGCACTTAATATTTTTTTCTTGTAACAAGTGAAAATAATCAATGTCTTTTTAAAGAATGATATTATTGGTATAATACTCTTCGTTAATAATAAAAAAAAGTTCTCTTAATTCATGTTGAATCAATATAATTAAAAGGAAATGGTGTTTTAAAACAATTTGAGTTTTTATTCTCTGTTGGGAACATGTGTTTTTTCTCAATTTTTGATGTTAAAAGTTCAGCTATGTTGTATAAAATAATAACTGAAAATGTTCTTTTAAATTGAATCTCAAATCAATGTGTGCTATAGGGAGTTTTGTTTATGATTGTAATGAATATGCAATTAAATATTTTCACTTTTACAGATGGAATGTGTTGGTGAACTCTATGAAATATTTTTTGGGAATGCTGAATTTGAATCTGCTGTATAATCACAAAAAATCAAGGCTCGGAGAGATGATATTTCTATATGGATTTTGGTCTATTTCTTATTTAAGGTATTCCATGTTTATTAATTTGGTCTGACATAAACTTACGATGTAATATTGTCATCTCTGAGAATGATTTAGTTTGAATTTACCAAATGTAATGTTGCTTCTTGATGATAATAACTTCATTTTTATATGGAAATGAGTCTTGTTTCTTTTATGAATAAATTGTTTAATGTTTCATATTATATTTATGTTGTCTAATGTGTGGTACACAGTATCGACCTACAACAACATGTTACGCTGGTTATTCAATAGAAAGTAATGTCAATAATTCTGAAATGTTATGGAACTCATCGTTCAAATGATAGAATCTTTTATGTATAACAATACACTTTTTGTATAATCTATTTGACATTTTACTGGCTATAATCATTGTAGCTTATTTTAGAAATGATTAACAATCATTAAAATTAATGTCGGGGATATAATACTGTTGTAAAGTTAAAATAAATGAAAATTAATTATATTCTTTTGTCAAAAGTGTAATTAACGCCATCTATACGGCGGGAGGAAAACTTATGTAGTTGCATGACTACTCGTGCTGCAACTAAATAGTTGGTTCTGAGTTATGAAATATTTGTAATTGTTAGATATGATTGTATATTGATTGGAAATAATGTAGCGTGTACTAATATGTTAATTTTATAAAGAAACTCTTCTTTTTTTTGTAATTGTCATACACATTACAAAGATTATTGTTTTCGGTACGAATAATTAATCATGTTGTATCAAATCATCCTATATTGTGAGTAATAAGCTGATGTTATAAAATCATTCGTACGTTTCTGTACTTTCTTTTGACATTTCCACAATATAAAATTTCTTTAAAAATGGAACGTATAGATGACGAATCAATTACAAGGATGAAATTAAATTGCGGTGTAGTGCGGTGTCGGATTTTTGGATAGGCTTTGGATGGACAGATTTCAGTATAATAATCTTGTTCAGCCTTGGGTGTTCAACTGTTTGGCATTGGGCGCACGGTGATGATTTCTATTTTTGTATTTGAACAAATGGCGAAGGAATCCTACATTATGCTTTTAAATTTGATTAATTTGATTTTGACATCAACTTTCTTGGGAATATAATGTTTAATTGATTAATACTTTGCTTGAAGTTTTGAAGTAGTTACTTAGTTTTGAATTTATAGCTTTATGAAAATTATAAATTGATGATTTCATCAAAGTATGCTGTTGCGTTATATGAATGGTACTGTAAATATCTCAACGGGATATACACCTTATTTTCTTTTTCATGGTCGTGAACAAATTCTGTCAGGTGAGATGCATCAAAGGTATCAACCTGGACCCATCTCAGTAGATGACATGCAAATAGAAAAGCCCCATGATTATGCTGAAATGCTAGATGAATTAAGAATTATTTTTTTTGAAGTTCAGAAGAATCTTATGTCAGCTTTTAAACGCAATGCCACTTTGTATAACAAAAATAGGGTCGAACGCTCTTATAATGTAGGTGACTTTGTCTACCGGAGAAATTTTACAAACTCCAAAGGTGCTGAATTCTTTTCATCAAAATTAGCTCCACGCTTTGTTAGAAACAAAATTATAGCAAAAATATCACCTGTAGTTTATACATTAGCGAATGAACAAAATAAGTCTGTAGGGAACTTTCGCATTAAGGATCTCTTAAAACCAGATTAATATTAAATTTTTTTGATGTCTGTATCATCAGTATGATACAACTGTATCATATAATTTGTATGTTTTCATTGCCAATACATGACATCCATATCTGCTTAATGCTATTATCATTCTCAGGATTATAATATGTCAGATGACCAAATTAATCAAACATTGATAAATGTTTACACTGTAAATATACTGGTTTTTTTTATAATGAGAAATTTCTCGAGGAACATATTGGTACTCTGATGGCATATGTTTAATATGATGGGTTCCTCGACAAATTTAAATTTAATTATATTGTGGGGAATGCTGTGATGGAGTATTTCTTCACAATATTGAGATGTCATATACTTTTGTTTTCATTCAGATGAGTTAGTTCTATTTTTATGTCAAAATTTGTAGAGCTACATTGTACTTGCTTTTTTATATTAAAATGTTATCCTATATTGTTTAGATGTTGGACTATAAAACTGATATTTTCCAAGGAAAATTGTCTAGTATATGTCATACAGATTGTGTTGATGGTAAATATGATCCTGAATGAAAACCTAAGTATATCAATTTGATAAAAGTTTATATCTAGAGCTCCTTTTTGTTTCATGTAGGTTGCTGTATAATATGTAATGTTCTTGTTTATAAATACCAATTTCATATTGTAATATGAAATTGATTGTTATATGTCATGGTATAACTTAAAATACTGAAATGCCACTATATTCTGTTTTTTTTATTGCAGTAATAGGAAATTTATTTGATAATTCACTCATTTTTCTACCATATAGGAGTTATATCTATGGTATCACGTGCATGGAATGCCATGGTCTTTTTCCAGATAACTGTGTCGACCAACTCAGTTATCGTAGACTGCATCTGGAGATTTAGTTTGGTCAACTAGATGTCTGATGTAATCAAAACGGAGAGACACTGATCATTGTCTGTCACATGAGATACATGAGGTGACACACTTGGTGTGCGATAGAAGAAATTACAAATTGTTGAACGTTATAAATTTTCTCAAATCTTATCATTCTGTAGACTATTTTTATATAACCTTGCATGGACTAGTGTCCTTAATCATAACAAAGAGACACTGTCACATGAAATACATGAGGTGACACACTTGGTGTGCGATAGAAGAAATTACAAATTGTTGAACGTTATAAATTTTCTCAAATCTTATCATTCTGTAAACTATTTTTTATAACCTTGCATGGACTAGTGTCCTTAATCATAACAAAGAGACACTGTCACATGAGATACATGAGGTGACACACTTGGTGTGCGATATTCTTGTCATTTTGTAGATTATTTTTATATAATTTCGTATGTACTAGTGTCCTTAATCATGACGAAGAGACACTGTTACATGACATACATGAGGAGACACACTTGCTGTGCAATAGAAAGAGTTTCAATTTATTAGACGTTATAAATTTTTATTAAATTTAGTCATTAGATATTACATTTTTGATGTTCTGTCTAGCTGATGCTTTTATGTATGACATATTGGGTAATCTATTACCAAACCTGATCTCTAATACCATGATATATAACAACATTTTAGTTAAGATTGAATTCTGTTATGATCAAAATAGTGTAATGCAAATTCGATACTGGACTTATATCACATTCTTGAAACATTAATTTTGAAATTGCATTATATTATTATTTGTTATGGAGAAATAAGATGCTGGTATGAAATTTCTTTTATTTAATATAAAAATGTTTTTCATCTGGGATCAAAGTGGATAAATTTTATGCATTTATCTCGCCGATGAATTTTCTTATCATGGGTAAGGTGTTTATAGGAGGTACTCATGATAACTGATGTTTATAGTTATTGATAATGATTATTAAAATAATGATATTTTACATTTGCTATGTCTGACACATAAATCTTTCATAGACAAATTTACATGTTAGCTTTCACATTTCTTGGCTTACAATTAAGACTTGCATGTATGATACTGAGCTAAGCTCACAATTTGATATGATGACTATGATGCTGTTTTAACTGGGAAAATATTCTGAACTTTAAATTTTCCCTATGATGAAATTTTTTTTATCGTGAGTTAAGGTGTTTATAGGATGGACTCACGATAACTGTATCACGCTTGAAGATACATGGTATCTGAGTGATTCTGTTTCAACATGAGAGCCTCTTCCGCAGATTCTAGCTCACAATGAGAATTAGCACAAATGAAAGCTAATCCAAGCTCACAATATGGAGACAAGATGAAAAGCTAAGATGGGGTTTCCTTAGTTTTCCATCGATTAAAAAAAATAATGAACGCTTCTCGGGAGTGTCATTGAAGGGGTTAAATAATCAAACGTGAGTGGACTGAAAACGTTCACCACTAGATCTGTAAATACTGTATTATAATTGTTATTACGTCTGTTTTATGAACAGAGGGGTTTCATTTAAATGAATAGTTAATCTTGACAGCAAGTATGTCAAAATTTGGAATTTTTATTTAATATGAATATTTTCTGTTTCAGCTAGTTTAAGAATTTTATATATTTTTATGGTGGATAATTTTTGTTATTTTTTATTATGTAACTGTTCCAGATCTGCCACCAGTTGTTTAAATGACAGGGATATGTCGTTATCAGCGACATAGACTTATGTCATTTGAACTCTAACATTTTCCTTATCCTTAAATTGTAGGTGTTTTTCCTCGCGGGATTCGGTTGAGTTGGAGAACATGGGACTTATGCCAGTTATATTCACTAATTTCTGTTTTTCAAATTTACTATCAAAACACTTTTTTTTCTTTTTTTTGTTAACAGAGGAGGTATGTGACGTTATTTTGTATTTACACGTCACTACTTAATTAATTTAATTTAATGTTTATAAAAATGTCTTAAACGAACGCACTTCGCAATATTGGCAATATTTCTAAAAAAGTTGTAAGGCGAACACAGCCGTGAACGGATTAGCTAGGCGGGTCGAAATATCTATGCCTTTCTTTTCAACGCTGACAGCCGACACGAGGTGTCATCGTTCAACTATGGCCTACGCAAAATTACCCGACAAAGACTGGAAATTTAAGTTTAAAGGAGGCTGGGTAAGTTCTCTATCTAATTTCATCGATCCTCGTCTATATAAAATATCTGGCATGAGTCACGTTCGCTAATTTAACTGAATTCTTGCAGGAAATATAACCGCCTCCTTTGTCCTTTGCTTCTTTGTTCCTTGCTTCCTTGCTTCTTTGCTTTCTTCTTTACTTTCTTTATCTTGTTTGTTCATGCTGTCTTTTCATCATTCTTCAACATTGGTGTACTTTACTATGTACACCATGGATGACTGAAAATGAATAATTTTAAATATCATGGTTGGTGCATGCTCATATTTGCACATCATGACTTGATAATGACTAAAACACCTGTAAATTGCACTTCAAATCGACGTAAATACTACGATGGTAGTTCTCATCACAAAAACTGTACCTGCTGATCATCTTCAAGAAGATGGAAATTCATAAAACTGTTTCATTGCTTGGTTATTATAAAAAAAAAACATATGAAATACTGATATCATTTGAAAATTTAGTTGAATCTGTTTAATTATGTCATGTCTGATATTTCTTTTTATTATACACCACATGGTCTAGAAAAACATTTAAAAACTTGTAAATTGTAATTTAAGAATTAAATTATTTTATTAAAATGTCAAATATTTAGCTTAGTTCAGGTAACGTAGATAACTGTATCATATTTAACACTCCTTGCCAACCATGATATGAATAAATTGTAATTTCTTTTGTATTTGTGCGTTTCTTTCATCGCTCAATCTTACCCACATCATATCTGACTCAGCTTTCATGTTTTCCTTACTGTTCTATTGAACAGAAAATTCTTATTTGATACTTAAATATATTCTTTTTTTTTGTCTTACTCAATAAACAACACGCCCTGAGATACTGAGATATTTGCATTATTTTAAATGAGTCTCATTGCAATATCGCTGACTGCTGGTGGTAAGGTTTTATGGTGAGTATAATTTTAGCTTCTCTTTTTCTTTTCTCATAAACCACCATACCCTCGCAATATATATATATATATATATATATATATATATATATATATATATATATATATATATATATATATATATATATATATATATATATATATATATATATATATATATATATATATATATATATATATATATATATATATATATATATATATATATATATATATATATATATATATATATATATATATATATATATATATATATATATATATATATATATATATATATATATATATATATATATATATATATATATATATATATATTGTGACGTTATTTTGTATTTACACGTCACTACTTAATTCATTTAATTTAATGTTTATAAAAATGTCTTAAACGAACGCACTTCGCAATATTGGCAATATTTCTAAAAAAGTTGTAAGGCGAACACAGCCGTGAACGGATTAGCTAGGCGGGTCGAAATATCTATGCCTTTCTTTTCAACGCTGACAGCCGACACGAGGTGTCATCGTTCAACTATGGCCTACGCAAAATTACCCGACAAAGACTGGAAATTTAAGTTTAAAGGAGGCTGGGTAAGTTCTCTATCTAATTTCATCGATCCTCGTCTATATAAAATATCTGGCATGAGTCACGTTCGCTAATTTAACTGAATTCTTGCAGGAAATATAACCGCCTCCTTTGTCCTTTGCTTCTTTGTTCCTTGCTTCCTTGCTTCTTTGCTTTCTTCTTTACTTTCTTTATCTTGTTTGTTCATGCTGTCTTTTCATCATTCTTCAACATTGGTGTACTTTACTATGTACACCATGGATGACTGAAAATGAATAATTTTAAATATCATGGTTGGTATATATATATATATATATATATATATATATATATATATATATATATATATATATATATATATATATATATATATATATATATATATATATATATATATATATATATATATATATATATATATATATATATATATATATATATATATATATATATATATATATATATATATATATATATATATATATATATATATATATAAAAATTGAACTGTAATTTTTTCCTTTAGATGCAATGTTATTTTTATTTTCTTTTGAGGGATGTTTTTGAATATTATAATGTATGAATAATTTTTATATTTTAAATTATGAACGTGTGTTGTATGTTTTTTAAATAAATAAATAAAAATTACCTGCGATTGTACGGAAAGGCCATGACATTTGCTTCGTCGTAATCTTGAATCCAAAGATATACACAAATACCGAGTTATTTCCTTGGATATCCTAAATAATTTTAAAAATAATCTTGTGGCAAATCCATCGGATTGTGTACATCTCTTAAATTGCGATACTCTAAACGATTGACATTTCTTTCTATTTCCATCAATAAAAGATCCATCTTTAGAAAATATCCCGAAAATGTTATAATAAAGTCATGATTTAAATGTCAGTGAAGTGACAGATCGATGTTATGGATAGCGCTAAGCGTTAGTGACACCTCTAATGCTAGCGCTACGATATGGATACCTGCGAGGGATAGTATCCCTTTTATTGTCACTACAAATTGAAACGAGAATCGCGTTTTCTATAATTTTAAGGATTTTAAGGATCTTAAGGATTTTAAGGCGTTATGGATAGCTAAAAAAGAACGAGAATCCCGCCTCAGTTCAATTACAGAAAAGCGCAATAAATAGTAATAATAATAATAATAATGAACACTTCCTTGCACCCTGCGCAAGTGGCGAGTTTATTGCCATATGGCAATTTCTTCCAACTAACCAGTGTTTCCAGCCCAGAGAAGCAATATTTGCGTGAGAAATAAATTTAAATAAATTTCTCCTCTGCTGGGAATCGAACCCAGGACGCCCGCACAGAAACCAATAATGAATTTTGAAATGCTTTTACCCAGTACTCTCAAAAGATACGTCTTTGAAATAAATAACAGATTATTTTTACGTAATTTATCTATTGCGTGAGCTTTTTTCTTTAAATTGAATTTGTTTAATACTTTTCGTGTATATAAAAATAGTTTTTATATAACCCTTTTATAATCATATTTTTACTGACAATAACATCTCAATAGAGACGAAATTGGGATGTTATAGAAGAACCAGGAACTCAGGCACCTACATGGCTTACGATGTGTCATCGGCTGGTTTACGTGATCACTTTATGCGCTTGTGCAACGTTCACCAATTATGCCTTTATTGCCTTTATTAAATATCATTTGTTTCGCGACGGGGAAAAAATTCAATGTTTGCGTAGGTATATGCAATTAAAAAATATATTCCTTGTATAATTGTTTATTGTATATAAATAAAAAAAATCAAACCTTATGAGGAAAAACGAAGAAATATTGTACAGATTTGGTGATGTACAGTATTTCTTCGTTTTTCATTCATTAAACGTTGATAAGTGTGTTATTTGTGTACATCCCGCTTACCCAAGGTCATAGACGTTAACAAAAGTAGCGTCTAGCCCCTGAGTTTCTTTTCTGCATTCTTAGGTTAGGTTTAAGTTTGTGTATAATAATAATAGCGACTCGCGTGAGCGAGTTGCTTTATAAATTGAATTATAAATTATTATAAATTAAATATATAATATTATTTTAATTTTTCGCATATAATATAAAATTTCACAGCTCATTTGACTTAATACTACGAGATCTCAACCAATCAGAGAGCCAACCGGAAACAGAATGCAAACGGGTAGATTCAGATTGTAGACTCTAGTTTAACAAAGGCCTTGAGATTTAAGAAGGTACATATGCATATAATCAAACGTTTTTTTTGTTACGTGAAATAACTTTAGCGAGACTTAGGAATAGTTATTTAAAATGGGTATTTTGGTGAAGTATTTTCACCAAGACTCTGGAATAGTTTGAATACATGAACCTATTGTGATTATGTGGAGTATGAATCGTTTTGTTTTGTGAAGTAGATACAATACCTACTTCACTAGCAATATTTTAGAACAATATTATTCAGATATAGTCTCCCTGTTTTTATTTTGTGATGTAGGTCCGAAAAAATTTTGTAACAGTTTAAATTCTGTTTTGTTAAGGGTGAATCTTTTATTCTTTTATTTTATTTATGAATTAAATACTATTAGCACGACTGTCATTATTAAAATCACCTATTTATTGGTTTATGCATTTGTAGGTTCTTTCAGCAAGACTTCTGTTATTTTGTGAAGTAGGTTCTTTCAGTAAGACTTCTGTTATTTTGTGAAGTAGGTTCTTTCAGCAAGACTTCTGTTATTTTGTGAAGTAGGTTCTTTCAGGAAGACTTTTGTTATTTTGTGAAGTAGGTTCTTTCAGCAAGACTTCTGTTATTTTGTGAAGTAGGTTCTTTCAGGAAGACTTTGGAATAATTAAAATCCTGATATTATATGGTAGGGATCCATTAAAAGTTGAAACAATACATGTCATGTTTCTGAATGTTCTGATTTAACATTTTGTCAATAGCTATATCTTAATTTAGTTTGGTAAAGTTTGTCTTTGTGAATCGCGAAGCTAGTTGCAATAGATTGAATTTTATTACTTATGTTTATCAATGCTTCCAAGGATGTGTTACCTACGTTTTATGAAAGCTTACCAAGGATGTGTTACGTTTTATCAACGATTACCAAGGATGTGTTACGTTTGCACATTACTATACTTCAGTAGGTACCTATAACTGTATTGAATTCTAAATATATTTAATAGGTATTAAAGAATTTAGAGAAATAAGTTACTTGATTTATTCGCACATAAATAAAAAATAAAAACATGAAACAAAATACATAGATACTTTTTATACATTATACATAGATTCCATAAGAAAATTTAAAATCAAATATATCTCTTTACGATTCATTATTTTGACAGGCAATTAACGTATGGCTAAATATTTTTTGAATTATAGTATCTTTAAATTTATTAATTAAAACCGAATGTGTTCAGACTTCAACGCTTATAAAATAAATAAATCTTAATATTTTAATATAGGTATCTAGTAGGCAGGAATTTACGTACCTACATATATTATGTGTGTCGATGACAAGATGAGCGGTTATCGCGCTGGTTTAGTAATCCAGTGGTCGCAAGTTCGAATCCTGCCACGACCGATTTCGTTCACCTATAGCACAAGCAAAAGCTTAATTTAGGGAATGTATGAGGATGTATATGTACCTACTTGTTGTAAACAAGGACAAATTCATTCTTTAAAAAAATAATAAAATCCGTTAAAATAATATTTCTCTAGACAACGATTACTTCACTTTAATAATAATAATAATAATGAACACTTCCTTGCACCCTGCGCAAGTAGCGAGTTTATTGCCGTATGGCAATTTCTTCCAACTAACCAGTGTTTTCAGCCCAGAAAAGCAATATTTGCGTGAGAAATAAATTTAAATAAATTTCTCCTCTGCTGGGAATCGAACCCAGGACGCCCGCACAGAAACCGAACGGCTTACCAACTGTGCCACGGCGGTCGGCAAATTTATTTATCAAATTGCTATATTTTTTTAAAGCTACAAGTACAGTGAGGCGGTGAATTTTGATAAGGTGTATGAAATGAGGCGGTGAATTCTGATGAGGTGTATGAATTGAGGCGGTGAATTCTGATGAGGTGTATGAAATGAGGCGGTGAATTCTGATGAGGTGTATGAAATGAGGCGGTGAATTCTAAGAGCGTACCTATAACCTATAAGACCCTATGATATAAAAATTAATCTGTATAATACATTAATGGGAATTAAAAATTTGCCTCTGTTTATTTATCAGGTAGGTACGTATCACAGAAAGAAATTAAGAAAACATTTTTGTGTTTTTTGCCTACCTACCAATAAAATTAACGACACATCACATTAATTTTAGGATCTCATATCACTGAAGTCAAATATTTTGCACGATACTTGTCCGACGACCTGTACGAAGACAACAATAAATAAATCGTATTTAAATTTGATTCGTTATGCAACTCGCTCTCGCGAGTCACTGCGATTATAAAGAAACTTTATTTTTACAGAATGTTAACAAGGTAGGTAACTATCTTTTTAGAGTAACTTATAATTTATATAGGTAGTGTCTAGTCGGTTTTTTAAGTAAAAAAAAAATCATACCAACCAAAAAAAAATTTGAAATTTGAATATACCTGCCATCCATGAATTGTGGCATTCTATAGAATGCCACACAAGTACGGAATGAAGGAATTTCATATAAAAATTAAAACAATAGAGATAAAGAAACTATTACCTACCTAAATTGTAAGAAGGCTCAGTTCCTTATGATAATAGTAATAAAAATAAAATTCTTTTACTATGCAATTTTTTTTCACATAATGTGGGAGACTTATTGCCCGTAGGCGATTTCTATCAATCAACCACACTAATTAATACATGAGTAGCAAGTATAAAAAATAATCTAAAAATAAAAACTAATATACCTATATTACAATGAAGAAATACAAATATTAATAGATATATAATAACGAAATAATACGAAATTTAATATGAAAAACATCACAATTAAAAAAAGATAATAATGACATTGTCCAAAATTAGGAAATGGATGGGATGTGAAGACATGAAGGATTAAGGAATTATAGGTATGATGATAAGAAGTGTGACTTGAGAAGCTTTTTGAAAACCACTAAGCTAAGAGTTTCTCTAATACCATTGGGTAATTGGTTCCACAGCCGGGCTGCGTGAATTGTGAACGAGTAAGTGTAGTGTAGTGTAATTTAGGCCATGAGAGAAGAGATGGCCGAAATTCTCCTTGAGGTACTTACTTAGGTATGAGAGGGTTCTTAAGTATCTGATAAAGTAAGGAAAGGACATGGGAATTTTTTCGGATCTCGGATTATAGGATTTTTTTAATGATAGACATGAATGAAAAAAAAAGATCATTTTACTAAGCCCATTATTCAAATTATGCATAACAAAAGTTAATAATTTATTACACAGATGGCTGTTAATTTTATTTTTAATAGTAACTGTTTGATGGCATTAAAATGTATACCTACATATTACCGATAGGTATTCAGAGATGGGTTTAGACCTCTCTCATTCATTAGGAGAGGGTTCCCTCCATAAGTGTTATAAATTTAAAATGCAAACAAAAAAACTGTGGAAACAAATTAGCTGCGGTGTTAATTGCCCACCTGAAGATTATTGGGATGCTGTTGGGAGATCCATTCAGTCTGCAGTATCAGGTACCACTTCAAATACCCCAAATATACGGATAACTCACGAACTCAGAATACCTACATGGACAACACGATAGTTTGGTTTATTATCGAACTAGCTGACCCAACGTACCGCCTTACATTCAATTCATTCAATGGTAATTTTTAGCTAAACGTAATTTAGGATTTTACTAACGAAATAAAATGAACACAAAAAAATATTCAGATCAATAGTTTATTAGGATACAATAATAATGAATAATTTACGCAATGATCTGCTAATTCTTTTGATGAAGTGTATAATGGTAATGAAAATAATTGAGTGTTATTATTTGCAGTGCTTTATTGTTATAAATATCATTAGTAAATCGGCCAACGCGTAAAAAAAAGAAAATAAAAATTAAACTACCTAGTACCTACACGTTTACGCTCACTCTTTTGTACCAATCTGGGGGGCAAGTCTGATTCAATCGGCGAAATCAAAACCCTCGTGATTAACCATATCATGGATATAATTATTATATATGGAGTTCTACAATATCTTTAGATGTCATAGAACTCCATACGATAATTATATCCATGATATGGGTAATCACTAGGGTTTTGATTTCGCCGGTCGAACCAGACTCGCCCCCCTGGTTAAAAAAATATCAATATTTTATATAAATTCATTTAATCAGTAAAATAGCTCGATTTTTCTGAAAAAATCTTAGTAAATTGTTAATAAATAAATTAATTAAATAAAATACGGATGTCCATCACCACCCATTTTGATTGTAGTGGCGTTTTAGGCGAGACGAGACTGGTGTGTGAGAATTCAAGTAAGTGCCGTGCTTCCTTCAATTTCCTTCAAACCACACTCTCCCTCCATCTCTTTGATGGTCTTCCCGGTGGTCGGCGTCCCTCTGGTTTCTCGCGCATTACAATCTTTGGCAGCCTTTCTGGAGTCATCCTCTTAACATGATCTCTCCAGAATCGTCTTCTTTGCCTGCTTTGTCTGCTATATATTTTATGATTCACACAATCAAGATTGAGATGGTTTTTATTTTATTAACGGTTACAAACAGTCACAACTACAAAATATATTTAATTTCACACATAATGACCAGTACCTAAATCTAATACAAATTTTATAAAACTAATCAACATAAATGATGGTGATTATGAATTAAAAGGATTAAGGAAAGGATTAAAAGGGAAGATTAACAATATTACTACATGATAAGACACGAAGATCACATGCAGTGCAACTTTGGCTTCCTTTTGTAATGTTGCGATTCTTCATGACTGGTCTATGTGCTCCATTCATTCTGTTTCCTACCATAACTCTTGTTTCTATCTTCTTATCAAGCCGTCCATTCCACTGAAACATGCTTCCCAGATAGACCCATTCGTTCTCTACTTTTATTTGACACGCTGTTCTACTCACACTATTTTCAAAGACTAGAATTCGATTTGCTAGAATTCATCCCTAGTCTGTTCTCTATGCATTTTTCATATACTATACTTACAAGATACTGTACCTACCTCTTCTATTGCATCCGTTAAAACACACAAGAATTAAACGATTTCTTAGAAGTTTATGCAATTTATACATATATATGATAGGAATATGTTTCGATTAAACTCGAGGTCTCGAAGGTCGGTTGGAAGAGACCGACTCATGGCAATAAACTCGTTATTGTGCGCATTGTTGTACATAAGTTGAATGAAAAAATAAATAATGATGCGTAGGTATGGTCAGACAAAAATGATCTTTTTAACAAATAGGATGTGCTCGAGTCAACATAATATTGTGAGGCTGTGTTTATTTATGACTGGATTCTTTTATAAAACACCGCAAGGACATAAGGTTGATGGTCATGGAATCCATTCAGGACGAGTTTCGCCATTCATTCGCCTCCATCATCAGTTTGAGCGAAGTACCTACCTACCTATACCTGTCCCGCATCATAATATTATGGACAAAGGATTCTTTACTTTCAATTGTATCGCAAAAGAAAATAAATACATAAAATGTTCACGAATTTGTTTGTTTGATCGGATGGACTGAAAAAGGTATTTTTATTGAAATAAAGAAGATCTCATATTTATTTATTTATTAATAAACGGCATAAATGCCTTTTAAATACATATATTGATGATGAAAATATATAGAATAAGAAAAAAAACAATTAGGTATAGGTACACGTAGCAAAAAAAACCTAAACAGTAATACAATAAATTTAAAAAAAAGCAATCTATGTAAGCAAACATAAAAAAGATATATATTATATGGACTTAAAATAAACCAAAACAGTAAATTTAAAAATCAGTAATTAAAAAAAAAAAAAACAATATAATATGTAGGTACGTAAGCAAACATAAAAAAATGAAGTACTTACCTACATATGGACTCAAAATCAACAAAAACATTAATTTATTTTATTTTATTTTTTTATTCATTATACAATATATACGATTACAAATACATAGTTACATTTATCAACATATTAATATTTCATTTCCTAATTTAAGCTAGAAGCTTGTGTTTAGGAGAAATAAAAGTATTATATAGGTACAGAAAAAATAGCAGTTTCATATACCTAGTTAAATTATAAATAAACAAAAAAGATATACAAAAAAAAACATTTTACAATCGAAAATATACAAATCCGTACTGAAAATATCATAAGTTGTTTCTCTCATACAAAAATTTGGAGAGGATTTTATATTTGTATTTGGAGAGCACAAAAATGTCACCTAAATATGTCACCTATGTATCTTCATATTGGTAAAATTTATTTTTAATGGCGATATAAAGACATAATTACATCAGTGATGAGCAAACGGAGTGGTGCCACCAGCACCACAATTTTCTTATTTTCAAATTGGTAGCTTTTCACAACTAACTTCAAATTGATGATATTCGGATGTAAAACGAAATTCACAATGTTCTTATTTTCAAATCATTGTGTACTACGTAAAATGTTATTGTAGGTAGGTACCTACCTACGTATCTATCAACTAAGAAAAACGAGTGGATTGTGGCCAACGCTAAACTCCTCACTAACAAGTCATTCTATAAAGTATTCAAATTTTGTATGGAAAATTTTCAGTATTTTCATGAAATGAATTTGTTAAATTATTTTTTAGTTAAATATTTTATAAGGTATAAAAACTTGATAATTCTTCAATGCCATTTTGTGAGAGTGATGTGCCTTTTACCAATTTACATACCCACCATCACGGCATATCCCACAAAACGGGTTAACCAGCGAAAGGTGTGTGGGTGTGATTGCCGTATAAAAGGGAGCACAACACATCTGTGTATACCCACACACCAGTCTCGTCTCACCTAAAAGGCACTACATTCAGAATGGGTGGTGCAGAACCTCATTGCTGAACTATATGAGATGTTATTGTTGCCTGTTGTATTTTCGATTACCCGGCTCTTACGGGACACTCGAAAACAATAATAGAAAAGAGTGGAAGCACTATTCTAAGCCGGTGCTTTACCAATTTGAAAATAAAAAATTCAAATTAGGTATAGGTATGTTTCTTGAGCTTGGGGCAATATGAAATATTTGACAGTTAAAAAAATTGAGAAGCACTATTCATATATCGTTCAAAATCTAATGGAGTCTAAGCGAGTATTAGATATAACTACATATTTGCAAAATTTAAAAATAATCGAATGAGTAGGTACTTTAGTGTATAATCGATATAGTAAAATGAACACTCCGTACAAAGCACACAGCATGATACTAGTTGATAATATGCACAAAAAAATACTCTTAAAAATTGCAAAATCATTACTCCCCACTGTATCCCCCTTGGGTTAGTGAGGAGTAAAAATCACAAAAGGGATAAGGTAAAAGATTTTTTTCTTGATTTTCTAAACCGTGCAGTTTTGAAACAAAATACTACTATTTTTTTTCAGTGTAGTAGGTACCTATAGCGTGCGTCATAGATTACTTTAGAGTACCTACCTACCTACCTAATAAGATAGTAAAAGATAATACAAGTCCTCAATAATTCAAGAAGTAGATACCTACCTACTGAAAATAACCAACCAGTTAGATTCGGTAAATACAGTTTAGTATTCACGGTTGACATTTTGTGTATGTTTAGGTATGTATGTATGTAGGCAGATATATGTACCTATATCAGAGTGGGTGTAACCCATGCGAGTCTACGCCCATCTTTAGGTATAATTTGAGGGCACGGGGACACAAAAGAGACAAGACATGAAGATAGGGCGCAAAACAGACGGGGACAAATAATACATACATACCGGTTGAAGGAATGGGGGACAAATAATACGGTTAAAGGAATGGGGGACAAATAATACGGTTAAAGGAATGGGGGACAAATAATACGGTTAAAGGAATGGGGGACAAATAATACGGTTAAAGGAATGGGGGACAAATAATACGGTTAAAGGAATGAGGGACAAGGAAGGAAGGTACCTACATAGAAATGTGAACCGGAAATGGTGGAGTACCTACGCCAATACGATATTATTTATTTCCTTTTCTAAAAGCAATGTGACAGTTTTATAACCCTAACTAGTATCGTAATGCGAGAGAGATAATATGAAGGTATACCCATATTAAACGATAATTACCTACTATACGTTAGGCATATTAGATAGAATGTACCTTCTGTGGGTTCGTATCTACCACAAACCTTTGTGATTATTTTTGTTCAATGTTAGTAAACTAGTTGCATCCTGTGAATTATTCTGGAATTAAAACATATTCTGCATTATCAAAAGTAGGTATATTAAAACGAATGGGTTGTGACCAAGGCTAAACTCCTCCCTAACAAACCAACTAAACTCCCAACTAGTAGGTATTCAAATTTTGCATGGAAAATTTTCAGCATTTTTATGAAATGAGCTTGTTCAATATATATTTATTTAAATATTTTATTATGAAAACTTGATAAACCTTCAATGCCATTTTATGATAGTGATGTGCCTTTTTACCAATTTGAAAATAAAAAATTCAAATTTAAAGTTTCCTGAGCTTGGGGTCACTTTATAATTGGTAATAGTTCTATTGTATTTATTAGACTATCGACGCGTTTCGTGCTAGGCACATCGTCATCGTCGATAATCTAATAAATACAATAGAACTATTACCAAGTATTTTTATATTTTTATAACATTTCAACATTTTAGTTGTTAAATAAAACAAAACTAAAGAATTTCTTATAAGATAAATAGATATATAATTGAGAATATTGAGATAGGTAGATACATAATTAGGTATATTTGATTTGTCAAACTGTTTATTAAACTTATTTTTTATGTATTTTAATTAATTGATCCCATGAACGCCGACCGCCAGGACACAGTTGGTAAAAAATACAAAAAAAAATCAAATTCTTATTTGAAAGTTTTTTTTGCTTTCGAAGTAGTTTATCCTATGGGTATCTACATAATTTGAGCGTGTATAATAAAAATTCTCTTGTACAGTGTCCGCCATAAAAATACCCGCATTATGAGAAATACTTAGTTATGTCAAAGGGAATTTATACAAGATTATAAAGGAACCACCTGTATGGGTAGGTGATGTATACATATAATGTTGTAGTGATGGGTAAAGGTCTTGCGAATCTGCCAGTCTTGGTGACTTGGTCACGTCGTCTAACTCACTATGTATCTTCAAGAAAAATTAAACAATTGATATTTATCCGAAAATACCTGATTCAAATTTCCTTCCATCTTTCGTAAAGCTATAAACCATTATTTGTTTTTATTTATCTTTATGTAATGTTTTTTTTATCTTAATGTAATGTTTTATTTGTTTTTTTTATTAATTCAGTATTTTGTTTTATCTTAATTTAACGTTTTATTTGTGTTTTAACTTTATATAACGTTTTTTTGTTTAATTTAATCTTAATGTAATGTTTTGTTTTATTTTTATTATGAGTAACGTTTGAAATTTGTTTTATTTCATCCTAATGTAATGTTTTATTTATTTCGTGTTTTGGTTTCTTTATCGATCTGTTTGCAGATATGTTGTTTGTTTTCTTACTTTGTTATCTGATTGGAGTGTTTGGTTTGAAAAAAAATGTTTTGTGATAATAATCTTTTTTGAAAAAGTCACAAGACTCACAGGACAAAGTCTAGGGGTCCAAGACCAAGACCGAGACATCCCAGTCTCGGTCTTGGTCATACATTTGCTCATCACTAAAATGTGACAGTGAATGTGGTGACACTTTTGATTCAACCATATGGGCAACACAATTTATTTACAACAGTCGACATTGTGTATTCTGTATTCTGTGCTCAGACCTGTATTCACATATCACAGTTTGACTATGATGTGTACCTGCCTATACTTATCTGCGCACTCCTTTATATGATTTATTACAAACAATACGGGAAAATTACTTTCTGTAATATTTTTATATCGAATAAGGGTACCTATAGGTACTTAGTACGTGCGAAATATTTTACTGTAGGATATAAATATTTTATGGTTCTTAAAATATAGATAATAACAGGTGTTATAATAATGAGCATGCCTTGTTCACTTTTAACTAGTAGCACCGTTCACTATTCCATAGATAATAATAAAATTTTAATTGTATATAAATTTTTAACTTACTGTGGTTATAATAATAATAATAAGTAATTTATATAGCGCCGTTTAATGATTTAAAATCATTCCAAGGGCGCTGATAGCTCAATTCTGTAATGCTCTGCTAAACAAAGTTGGTTTTAGTTTTTTAGAGAAGGTGTCATTGCTTTGAGCTCCGCGGACATCGGGAGGTAGTTTATTCCACTTTAATGGACCACTCACACTAAAGCATCGATCATAGTATGCCGCTTTGTTGGCTTTGTCCACCTCCTTCAAGGAGTTGGTACTCTGTGATCCAGACGACCTGAGTGCGAGGTGCCTCCCACATAGTTATTTGCTTTGACATAGTTCTTGTATGTAATTCGGTGCTAGATCATTCAAAGCATTAAACACCATCAGATAGATGTCTATTGTTAATTAATACCTATTGTTAAATGATAATACCTATAGTTATATTATATAAAAAAAAATCTGAATTATACAATCAATCAAAAATATAAACATTAATGTAGTAAATATTCAAACAATTCCATTCCGCTATTAAGAGGACATAATAAAGCTAAATCTAGTGACTGAAAACATGATATAGGTATTAAAACCTCTTAATGGGGGACTGCTGCCAACGTACCTATTTTTCAATTTGATATAACATCATTATTTCTCTTCAAATCGTTTTGAAAAAAATAATTTAGATAGTTTGGGTATTAATAAACAAAAATATATCTTAACTTTTTGATAATGTTCTGTATAAATTCTTGTAGAAAAATAATGGCATACCCCGATTTTCAACGTTTATCATATATTTATGATAAACTATAAGGCGTAGAGTAATATATTTTTTTAATTAAAGAAGACAAAAATATCTAGAAAAATATGATTTGACGTTGCATTAATGCTTCAGGTTTAGTAAATAAACCTAAAAATCATTTATTTTTCATTCAGCGCCATTGCGAAATAAAAGTTTTTTTGATTTAATACAACGTCATATCATATTTTTCCAGGTATTTTGTTCTTCTTTACTTTATAAAAAAAAATATTGCTCTATACCTTATATTTTTTTAGAAATTTAAGATAAATGGCTAAAATCGGGGTATGCTTATTATTTTCCTACAAGAATATATACAGAACATAATCAAAAAGTTTAGGTGTATTTCTCTTTATTAATATCCAAACTAACTAGGTTATTTTTTTTCAAAATGATTCGTTTAGTAATAATGATGGTATATCAAATTGAAAAAATAGGTACGTTGGTAGCAGTTTCCCTCTTAATGCACTATGAAGGTACGCGTTAGTAATGGTAATTATCGCGTGCGTTAATAAAGGTTTATACGTGATTTAAACTATCGGAAAACCAAAATTTGTTGATTTTTTGCATTATATGAACAAACCTTACTTGAAATGAAAAAACTATATCGGTCATTCACATATGCACTCTTCAAGCATATAATAGATTTATTTCACTACGACACACAGTTATGAAGTAATTTAAAAAAAATGCTGTAAAATAGGATATTATTAATATTTTTTTAGGGGAATCAAGGCTGAATTTTAAAATTGTGTAACGAACATTCACTATAGAAATGTTGAAAACACTAATGCTATTTTTTCTATAAACACACTATTTTACATATTGAGGAATTTGATTTGAAATGGGGGTGTTTAGGTTTATATGCCCTCTTAAATATTATGATTTCTTTCACTTCTAGTCCCTCTGTCAAACATACCCACTCCATACAAGACCTGGGACCTATTAGGTACCTCCCCCCAACCTCCAACCCCATAGTATTCTTTTAAATATATTGAAATACTCTGTTAGTTGAAAATTAGCCTGATAAACAACGGTTAGTTCCGAAAACGGTCGCATAGTTTCAACAAATATTGTGATTGATAAAATGGATAACATTACTGGAAAAGTATAAAAAAAAACCTTTCATTTTCATATTTATACCTTAACAGGCTATTTCACCACCTCTGGATAAAGTGCCGGATAAACCGAAAAATGCGTTTCACGACTCTCTGATAGCTCTATCCCATGGATAAAGTTCTAGATATGTTGTCTAGCGGAATAGGTTCGCGATAAGTGATAGATAAGTTAAACTGAGTATAAGTTATTTTTTAAATGATCGAAATTTATGACCAAATCGACGATGATATCGTATTTTTACATAATACGAGACAAAATCGGCGTCAGAGATTTATTCCAAATGCGAAAAGATTATTTTTCGGAGTTCGACAATATTGATTTCAAGGCGAGGTTTAGATTGACGAAAACGTCTGCACAGAACATTTTAGGACTCATAAAAGAAATTATTTTTTCTTATATATTATTTTCTATAACATTTTTATGCTGACAAACTAAATCCACCAACACGTTGATGTCATCCTTTCAGAAATTCGTAGTTCTTTCTCTTTTATACATTTTCAAAATATTTGAAATATCTTGTTTTGTGTCCACGTGTTCGTTTTGACCGCGTGTTTATTTACCGTTGTCCGTTGTTTACTGCAACTTTTTACGATTTACAATGTGACAGCTTTATCAACCCATAGACAAGACCATTGAAATAGATGAAATCACAACGTTGCCACCCTTTATCCGTCGGATAACAATCTGTAAGAAATTTGTAGGTGGTGAAACGCTCGCTTCATTTATCCTTAAGATAAATTTATCTTATGGATAGTTATCTAGAACTTTATCCAGAGGTGGTGAAATAGCCCGTAAGAGAGCATATAACGCTAAACATACCTAGTGATTGAAAACATGATAAAATAAGACCGTCTAATACCTACACTTTGAACTTACGTGTTATATAGTAAGGGTAACTATCTGTAAGAAATTTGTAGGTGGTGAAACGCTCGCTTCATTTATCCTTAAGATAAATTTATCTTATGGATAGTTATCTAGAACTTTATCCAGAGGTGGTGAAATAGCCCGTAAGAGAGCATATAACGCTAAACATACCTAGTGATTGAAAACATGATAAAATAAGACCGTCTAATACCTACACTTTGAACTTACGTGTTATATAGTAAGGGTAACTATCTGTAAGAAATTTGTAGGTGGTGAAACGCTCGCTTCATTTATCCTTAAGATAAATTTATCTTATGGATAGTTATCTAGAACTTTATCCAGAGGTGGTGAAATAGCCCGTAAGAGAGCATATATCGCTAAACATACCTAGTGATTGAAAACATGATAAAATAAGACCGTCTAATACCTACACTTTGAACTTACGTGTTATATAGTAAGGGTACCTAACTATCGCGTGCGTTAAAAAGCGTTTATGAGTGATTTAAATATTCGGAAACTCAATATTTTTTCTAGCATTTTAAGAATAGGTACACCAGAATTGAAATGAAGTAACTTTATACAACATTCGCTTAGATTTTATGCACTCTTTAAGCATATAAAATATTTATTTCTCGAAGACAGATAGTTATAGAGTATTAAAAAAAAATACTCTTAAAAAGTATAATATTTAAAAAAAATGTGACAAGTTCAATTTTTTTCTGATATAGGTATGTAAATATGTAATTTTCTGGCATCTCACATTATCATCATCATTGGCCCTACAGCCCGTTGTGGGCCTTGGCCTCCTTCAGAATCCGTCGCCATTCCTCCCTGCACTCTGCGGCTCTCTTCCAGTTGGTAAAGGGCCCAACGCTCGTACATCAGCCTCCACATCTTCCAGCCATCTCATTTTTGCCCTGCCTCTGCTACTTCTTCCGTCTGGTGTGGTGTTTAAAACCTTGTTGGGAGTACGATCATCACTCATCCTGTGGACATGGCCCAACCATTGCAGTCTTCCAACTGTCGATTTGTTCAGGAGAACTTTGTTCTCTTAACATATCGACAATGTTTCAAGCCAGGATACGCGAGAATTGTATGCAGAGGTCTACTTTTTTCACGGCTTTTCCAACTTTGAAGTCAAAAAACACCAACTTAGAGGCTTCGCAGCGTATATGTTCCATACACGGATTTACTCAGAATTCGGAGTAGAACATTTCGTGTGTCTGTGTGTGTGTCTGTGTGTGTGTGTGTGTGTGTGTCCCTTATAACTTTTGATCCGCTCAATTTACAGAGCCCAAAATTTTAGAATACATAAATAGTTATAGGCCTACAAAACTTTTATACTCAGAATTTTGAATATTTGTTTCAGTCAGGGGTTATCAACTTTTGAATTTTTACTTCATTTTTCCATATAACGCTGAAAATAGGTACAAACATAGACAAATACAATATCTCAAATAATTTTTTTCAAAAAAATTCCAGGGTTTCTCAAACATTTTTTATTAAGAAAAATATTTTTTTTATGATAAATTTATGAGTTTAACTGCCTATATTTCCAATTTTTTTTTTAAATATCGAAAAAAGCCGAAACACCCCAATTAGATAATTTAATTTTCTATAAAAAATATCTGCATTGTATTAGCACATCTCAAACTTTTTTAAACAATTTTTATAAAAATAGAAATTAGTGACGACATTGCTTCATAAAATTTGTATGGCAGTCGCTTGTACACAATATGTAAGAAGACTTAATAATTTGATAGGTACTTAATCTCCAAACATACATACAGAACCATCATGCTGTTTTCATATTCCGGGTAGGAAAAGAGGACTGACCTCCATACTGTCCTATCTTGACATACATACCAACATGTGTTAAAATTTTTAAATAATTTGGATTTATGGGTTTATAGTTTGATTCTTATTCTTCAACTATGCATACTATCGCTATAGACAGTTGGATCTCATGTGTTACATGCAACTAGTAATATTTTTAATTATTTTAAATTGTATTTTTACTGTAGGTATTAAATTTTTTGTATATCGTGCATAAAGTTATTCAAAAGTAAATAAATAATAATTAGGTATTAATAATATATTTCTATTGAGTTACCTACATACGATTTCAACATACATACCTAATAATATATGTACTTAAGTACCTACCTAGTTAATTATTTATAACCTAATGTTCATATCTTCATTCCTATTTTTTGTGTGTATCTATGTACACTCCTGATAGGTATATTTGGTGTTGTGTCTATTCAAATAATTTATATAAAAAAAACTTCATTGAGAAAATACGTTATCTGTAATGTATACAAAAAAAATATGAATATTTATGTAAAGAAAAAATAATTTATTGTAAAACAAATTACAACGTTTTATGTTGAATTAGAGAGAAAAAGAGTGTAAGGAAATAATTAACGTATAAAATATTAGTCTTGGTGTAGATAAGCATTAAGATATGACTTTATGTGTGTTGTGTGCATTATATTATGTAAAATGCACCAAGTTTAACATTCAAATTATTAATATTATTAAATTGAACAAACGACACTAAATTTTGAAAACACAAGTAGGTAGGGGAGCGGAGTGTATTACCGTACAGTGGCTAATTCCGTACACATGGTTTTAGCGAAACGCTCAACAGAAACAAACACCTATCATTGTCTAGAGTTAGTCTTTATCATTCCCAGTGCCTTAGACAGAAACATGCGCCATTTTACCTGTGATCGTTTACCTGAGAGCACATATTATGACGTTTCGCGGTATTTTCTAATAGAAATCATCGATTGATTTTTAAGCTCTAAGTACATTTATCATAGTTATTTTGTAAAATAATATTAATTTTCGCGTTCTTTGATATCTTGACATTAAACCTAATATGCTTTACCATTCAAAGTTTCACTTTTTAAATATGTTTTTGTCAAAAATATGTTGGTTTCTGGGTTTCGGGTAATGAAAAGTTCAGTCATGAAAAAATCAAAATGAAGCTACATCTTATAAACGCCAAATATTTAAAGATTCTACAACCGATTCTGATGATGATACTACGGCAATAGTTCTTCATTACGACGACGATAATGATGGAGCGTACTAAGATGAAGGACTACTGGGCGTAGCTAATGAGTTATATACTATTTTCTATTTGTGGAGAATTAGAGTATTTGACAAGGATAAAGAACTCTGGTATCGTTGCATATCCTGTGCTCAATGGGTGCATGCGCTATGCAGCGACAAAGAGGTCCCAGATGGTTACATCAGTAGTTTATGTAAATCATAACTCAGTGTATGGTATTAGCCTACCGCTGTACGGTATTACCCGAAGTGGTGGTGCGAGAATGCGGCGCTGGTTCGGTTTTTAAAGGATTTGATTTGTAGAGGGTAGAATGCGAGGTGGTATGAATGTTAAGCACTGCAATTAACAATTTGAACACCTCCAGTGACACCAAAATAAAACAATGCACCTACCTTTAGACCAGGGTGGCTGGAAGGGCGTTCTGCAGTGTAGGCAACTGGAGATGTTTGTTGAGATGCGAATTTGTAGCGGCGTGTAGTATATCAGCGACGGCGAGATGATTATAGCGAAACTTAAATATTGCAATAATAAAACAATAGATGCGTCTGCGAATTAATCGTGAAAAAAAGTCTTCTTTTCACAGCGCGAGCGGGCGAACACTTGTTCTAATTGTCATCCATAGACAACTGACGGCGATCTTGATAAACAGCCGGCCATCCTATTGGCCGAGTCTGTGCATTACTTATTCGAATGTCACACAGAGGCACTCAAAAAAGTCAAATGCAGTGATGTACAAAATTTAAATGTTGTAGCGCGAACACGAAGTATTCGGGTAATACCGTACTTTCCACTTTTTAAAATATGTTTAATAAAACGATTATTAATAAGTCTTTATTTATTTTTTCAGACACCATTGTAAAACCAATTAAAATAGCTGTGCAAATGTATTTTATTGAACGTGTAATTCTGTATAGTTATGTCATAATTTCAACTTAAGTTTAGGTGTACGGTAATATACTCCGCTCCCCTACTACACTTTTTTAGGGTAATTACATATAAAAAATTACATTTTTTATCTTACTTGATTTCATTCCAGAAAGCTGTTAATCTAACAAAATGAAGAAGGACTATCAATGTTTATTTTTAATATTAGGTATAAATAATGATTACGACGCGCGACGTCTCCATCGATTCAACTTTAACAAAAAAAGACCATATATGTAATATGCTATACCAGTCTTATAACTCTTAATTGAAACTCCTTCCTAACATCTATCTCCCTTCTTTCTATGTTGCTGTGATTTTACATTTAATAATGTTATGTGTTTATTTTTTGACATTTTTTTAACATTTCAATAGAGACGAAGTTGTAATATTATAGAAGAATCAGGAACTCAAGGCACCTACAGGGCTTACCTACTACCTGTCATCGGCTGGTTTACGTGATCACTTTATGCGCTTGCGCAACGTTCACTAATTATGCCTTCTTATTGAGTTCCCTTATCAATGCAATTTTAAATTTTAATAATGAGAAACAGTTCGCTTGAAAATAATCTGTTTTCACTTTCGCCATCTATGAAGTAACAAAGAAACATTTTTGAGAAGTTGGTTTTTTTGTAAACAACGAAAGCAACAGTCCTTATACATGAGGTGACAGTGTTCTCGCACAGATGTCACCCCTGAACTGCGCCAGAAATATTATTTCATTTTTCCAATGTCTGCGTATATACAACATTAAAAAAATTGATATACGTGTTTTTTTTCTGTTTTTATTTATAAATTAATGTATCTACCACAACACTATTTATGGCCTCGGGTTGCTTTGGTTGGTTGGAAGAAATTGCCTTATTGCAATAAACTCGCCATTGTAGGTACACACGAATAAAAAATGAGTAGATATTATTAGTTACGTTCATTTCTTTTCAAATTCGTGAGCTTCAAAAATTCAACAAAAGATCATACGAAATTCGAAAGATTATTTTCTCTATAAGATATTGTTTTCTTGTCATGTAGTAAAAAGTGAGCCTTATCGACATCTCCTTTTTCTTGCGTTCAATCTACTAAACTAAAGTATTACGGTACCTACCTAATATTATACGATTATTGTTTGAAAGTATTTTTTTCATAAAATTTCAGTGCCGAATATGTCAACTTAAATATCTATGTGCGGATTTATATCACTAGCTATGTGTAGCCATAATCCAATTTGTCTGGTTCCCCTTTCTAAAGGTCGCGAAGGTCAGATGGCAGTCGCTTCAATGTAATAATCAGACTCGCCAATTCCAGGATCATGGTCAAAGCGTACCCCGATAGAAACGGGACGAAAGCGCTAAGGGGAAAGAAAAGCTGAATATGTCAACTAAAATAGTTTATTCACACTTTTGTCCCACGTTCAATATTTAGTTTATAAAAGCAAAATTAATGGTGGCTGTTGATTTTGAGGTATTTCCAAAGTTGATTATAAGTTTACCGACTTTAAATGTAGTTTCATCAATAAATTGTCGTAATGAGAGTCGTTTTCATGTTATAGTTCCGAGTCCATTGTTATTTGAAGGCTCGTGTGAAATGGGCGTGGTCCGCCAACAAATTTAGGCATACTAAGTGTCTAATTATCTTGCACCACACTGTACCTAACCTAACCCACACATAAAACACTATACTTTAGTCAGATATCCCATTAAACTTTGTTTGATGATTCTCTGTACATATTTACAAATTATATACAATTATTATTTTTAATTAAGGGCCTATATTAATAGATATGGAATAAGTTTAGTAATTAGATGGGTCGTTGGCAGAGCATCTAGTGCGCTGTATTAGTAATCAAATGGGCGCGAGTTCAAACCCTGCTTCGATAGATTTCATTGACCCATATCCAATCCCCTAAAGGAATTGGACAGAGTCAATAAAGCGGCTTACTAAGACCGATGCTCTCAGATGTCTGCAGTGCTAAGTTTGCAGTGCAGTGCAGTACCAAGACATATAGACTGTACAGGGGCACCAATTTCTGAGGCTGTCACAAAGATGGACATACTTACATAAGTGTTGGATCAAAGACAATTATTACATAATTTCTACATAAAGTGTTTTTTTTGTTATTATTATTTATTTATTTATTTAATGTAAATTTTGTATGTAAAAATATGGTTTCTGTAGCATTGCACCCCCCTGCTCACAGACTGGAATAAAATTTTAATTACTATTTTTATCATTATATTATATAAATGAAATGGAACGCGAAAGAGAGTAGCGAAACTGCTGCGCAGGGTCAGATTTTATCTATTGTCATTTTCTGTGTTCCATCAGGGCCGGATAATCGAAACTATAACAGGCCACAAATACATCTTGCATAATATGTAAGACTTACTTACTTACTTTACGTGTCCGGGTTAAATTCTACCACTCCAGTAAGCCGCGACTTTCATCGCTTTGTCATTGGCCATAATCAGGTCCCTAGATGTAGGTACAGCCTCCCCTCATCAGTGGACACATCAGTAGGTGGCTGTCATCCTGGGTTTCGCCACAATCACAATTAACATCATCATCTGCAGGCAGGTACCCCAACCTCTTGAGGTTCTTCTTGCATCGAGTGACACCAGCTCTCAGCCTATTGAGGGTAGTCCAAATAGAGTATGGGAGCTGTTCGCCCAATCGTGTACCCTCTTGTAAGTTAGTCTGTGACGTCGCATCAAAATCCAGTTTCCATAGTTCTTCTCTCCGTTGCTGTGAGGTCTCAACAGGAGAGATAGATTTGATAAAACTATTTCTAGACTTGAGACGCGACGTAACTGGCTGATGGTGATGCAAGGGGTGTAAGACTATATGTGGGTAAACAAGCATGTATCGTGCTTCCTTTTATAAGGTAATCCATACCCGCACACATGTCGCTGTGGGATATGCCGTGATAGCGTGTGGTATTTTTGTTTGTTAAACCAGCTAATAACGGGCAAGCCAACGTTCGTGCAGGCAGGACAACGTCTGTCGGGTCCGCTATTTTATATATATGTATGAAACAACAAGCATTTGATTGGTTTAAGGATATGAATATACCTACAGCGATATCCCTTTAATACTAGCCTAAGTTAACTTGTTGAAAGTATCCAGCTACTGACTTATATAAACTTAATGAAAGAAGAGGTAATGACCGTATTAATAAATAAACATGCTAATGTTAAAGTTTATTATTGTCTTATCTTTATATCACTTCTCAAGAAACATATTTCTTCAACATTACTAACAAGCTACAATAATATTATACAAACTCGAGGTATTTATTATAAGAAGCAACAAAACAAAACCGAGCAACGCCCATATTAAGATAAGACACTAATACTAACTAGATGCCTAAATTTTAACAAGCAAAAAACATTTTTTGTGTATTTTTTATCACTTTTGTTTGTCGACGGTATAATTTTAATGTTTATGTATATATTACATGGGTAATTTTTTTTTCTCGAGAATATAAAACATCCACATTTACATATATTTGAAGTATCGCCTAATTACTTAAGATTTTACTAAAGGAATCCGCCGAAGTTTGGCAAAAAACGAGACAAAAACACAATTAAACGTATTTTTTATAACTACATAGGTTGGATTTCTGTAGGTAATGCAAAAAACATGGTAACATATGCTAGTTAGTTCAAAAAGATAGTGTAACACATACCTAGCAAAGCTGCTTTCAAAACAAATCGTATAACATCTCATTTGAAAAATTGAACTATGAAGTATCTAGTACCTACAATTCTTTAAATGGATTGGACAACGTCATTCAAATGGCCTACCGGTATGGCGATTTCAGTAAAAACGGGACTTTGAAATAGTATCAAAAACCTTCTGACATGCCTATATAGGTACGTTGGAACTCTGAGTAGGTATTCCTCTAGTCAAAGCTTAAAGAAGACAAATACCAATATAACATTAAAGGCCTAGGTATAATTTACGACCGAATTTCTCAATCTTGGAAATGAAAGAAATCGTTCAGCAGAGGCAAAAGTAAAGCCTATTATTATGCTCAAGATTTGAGTATTGTCTTCACCAATAAGGGAAACCGCGTGATCGAATATAATATGTACCTAAAACTGGTATATGGCTGGGAACAAAGACGATGTATGATCTTAAAGACAGCAACAACTCTATATGCTAATGTTTCGCCTTTTGAAAAGTAAATTAATTCAAGAAATTATTAATGTTTTTTAGTGGAATAATAATTACCAACATAACTCCTTTGAATAATTAATAATGTAAACAATATGGCGTCCACACTAAAATATTCGGATATTTGCTAATTTGGATATAAAATATTATAAACACAATGATAAATTGTTAATTAAAGTAAACGCAAAAAATGGCGATGTTACGGCACCATGATTTAATCATGTTTTTTTTTGATTAAATAATTTGTGATATTTTCATGAGGGTTTGGACATGTGGCTTGTGTGGAAAGAGAAGAAGTAATATCCGCAAGTTAATGAGGCAACGAAGTACAGTTAGGAATACCTCGTATAGTAACGAATTACCAGTATGATAAGTTACCCTGAAGACCACTGAAGAGATTGAAGGACAAGGAAAGATTTAACATCCTCCTCCCAGGATAGTCCACTTTCTAGAACAGGTTAAAAACAAGGCGAAGAAGCAACCTTTAATAAATTAAATAAAAAAAATATACGAAGTTCAAAAGCGATCAGAATAAAGGAAGACTAATAAAAGCTGATGCTTTGTACCTAATTTTGACGGTATTTTCAGTAGCGGGTACATATTTAAACGATTCTCTTTTACAGATGTTGAATAATATAAAACATCATGATGAATGATGGTAATTTTCCAGTGTTCATCATCGAGTCTAAAACATGGCGTGGAGCATTGCCCAATGTAACATTACCTATGTGGACCACCGCCGCCAGCCTGAACTATTGTCATCGAGGTCCATTGTCCACCAGCAGAAGAATGCTCCGTGACCAATTTGTTTTAACCAAAACTTTAATTTACCGCTTTGCCGCCAAAACACACTTGTGACAAATAATGCGTGGCCAACGATTGTCTATGCCTCTGTGACTACCGCGGCGACATGACACTTTGTCTATGGCGAGGCTTCCCATTATACTATATTATGCATTGTAGGTACTTATTATGATTCTACCGGATAAATTTAACCGTTCACTAAACGAAAAATGCTGTAAATATAACAAAACTATTTGAAATGAAAAAATGAAAAATAAATGATTTATTTTCCATTATTTTTACATACTTATTACAATAAAAAAGTAAATATTTTAAAAAATATATATGTAAGTATTAAACATAATACTATGTAGGTACGCAAACCCTGAAAGAAAATTGAGAAATTTATTTATTTATTTATTTATTATTGATTCTCGGGCAACTAACAGGTACTATGTCAAATATTTATTTAACACGCACCCTATAACAATTTGCCACATTATGGAGATTTACGATATTAATAGTCTCACATATCCAGACTGAAAACACAATTAAAAACTGTGTCTCCACCGGGAATCGAACCCGGGACCCTTGGATCAGCAGTCAGATACCCAACCAACTGAACCACGAAGGCCGACCGGAAATGTCGAATTATTGAAGTTTTTTAGCGTTATTTTTTCTTCGTTGTTCATTGCAGGGGTCATGAAAAATATTTTTCGATCTCATGTCGAAATAATATTGTGATATTGTGGGCCTACAAATGATTGTACCTATCTACATTTCGATATTTCTTGTAGTATGGTTGCATAAAAACAATAAAAAATAATAAGGCTTTTTTCAAAACGACAGTTTTCCTAACCTTTGATTAAATATTTTTACTCTCCACACTATGGAATAGTGGAGAGTCATGATTTCAAAATTTTTAAGCGTATTTTTTTTACATCAATTTCTCAACGGGTATTATGTAGAGAGTGCACACTGTGAGATTCGTCGTGATGTGTTTGTATGTAGATACCTATGGCGCACGGCGTACGCCGTACGGATTATCCTTTTTGTGTCCTCTCTACAGCCCAAACTATAAAGTCCGATCGACTTTATATTAACATCATATGTGTAAAGTGCATAGTCCTAGAGCTGATTAGTTTTCCATATGATTTCATCTGTCCAAATTTTCAAAATGCTCTCACAGTTTGGAAAATCGAGGTATTTTTATACTGTTTGAAATTTCGATACAACAAAAATACATTAATTAAAATGCATTCAAGGATTGTCAAAATTTAATGAAAAAAAAATATGGTCTGCCATATCAATGTGAAATAAATTTTATATTTGTATGAAAAATGTATATAACAGAAGTAAAATAGTTTCTGTATGGGAAAATTGAATGATCAACTTCATATTGATATTGTATGTGTCTCTATAGACAAGTGTATTTTTTACTCTCCACTTGTATCTTCCTCATGGGGTAGGCAGTGAGAACCGAACACCGCGTTCTTCTATATTGACACATACATCGCCTCTTCAGCATTGATACACTGTCTCATAGATGCTCATCTTGCTATTAATGCAATTTTAATTAAAATTTCTCAACAGGTATCATGTAGAAAGTGCATACTATGAGTTTCGTGACAATGTTTTTGTGTGTATGGTGGATTGTGAAAACTTTTGTCCTCTGGGAATCTTATATTTGTTTAAGAATCTAATTGAATTGTACCTACTTCATAAAAATGCATTAAGAGATTGTCAACCTTCCAAGAAAAAAAATGAACATTTACTATGGTGTGGAGAGTTTAGTGTTGGCTATAACTCACTCGATTTTTGTTTATCTTTACATTTTATATTTATAGGCAAGCCAGGGTTTTCGGCTTCTATAAGCTTTTCACAATTTGGAAATTTACTGCCTCACTAGACGAGTCTGTTCTGATTTCCGATTTTAACCTTTCCGATTTGGTCTAATATTACTTGTTGTTGAATGCAAAAGGATTAATATGTACCTACACCTTAACAAAAAAATATACAGAGAACTCTCAGTTATTTGAACCCATTAAATTGTAATGGAAATGATGATGCACCAAGCTTTGGTAGATATTCGATTATAGTTTCGATTTTGATTATCGTTTCCGTCAAACTTTTTGAGCCTTTTCGCCGTAAAGGGGGGGCGGTTTGCGCACATAAAACCTAATCAAAAATATATAAATTTGCGCTCTGCGTACCCACGTAAATTTCTCAAGTTGTTGTTTGATAACTATACCTATAGTACAAGCATTTATGCTTATTTTAGGGAATGTATGAGGATGAATACATTTTTGTTACAAGGACTAATTCATGGCGTGATGGTAGGTATATATGTAATGTATGTAGATATGTAAATAATTCTAAATTGTAGCTTGAGCATTGTGTTTGCTTATTAATCGAATTTTTTGTACAGAAAAGTGCACTAAGGCGGGTGTTTTTGGCACAAGGCAATCTCTTTCAACCAATCCGAAACAACTTATAGTCTCAAAAGTAAATAATTATCATATAATCAACGTATTTCCAAATGGAGTGTCGTCGTGTTAACAAATCACCAGACTAAAATATGTGTTTTCGTCATAAATGTTAAATTATGGCAGTGAGACGTGGAAAGTGCTTCGCGTCATTGTGGTATTGCGGACGTTGCGGTGTGGCCGAATAAAAAAAATATTTGTCGCTTCACAATGGCGCACCGAATACCTACTGTCAATAATAATAATATATTATTGCAGACAGTACAAATAATAAAATATGCTGGCATGTAATGGTTTGCCGCATGGCTGATTTGAAAGCAATGGATGCAATGCTAATATACCAATGCTATATACCTATAATGTATAATTTGTTATGCAATCCGACGGTTTTATTACTAGGTATTTGGTAAATCCAATGTGCATCAAGAATGGCGGCCGATTTTTGCGTTTATATATTACTATGCACACCTTATATCCTTTTTAACCGACGTCCAAAAACGGAGACGATATTAATTTATTTATTTGTGACTTGTTGTATCTACATATAATTTGTAAAGTTGTCGCCAAATAACTTGAACTTTTAGCCGAGAAGGGGGGCGATTTGCACGTAAAACAACGAAGCAAAAAGATACAAATTTGCGCTCTACGCAACCGGAAGCTCGTTCAAGATGTTTGGCGAATATTATATACTAGCGGGTTTATTATCAAACGGAAATTTCTTCCAACAAACCAGAGTTGATGTTGTTATGCAATACAATATGAACTATAGCAATAAGGTTATGACAAGACAAAAATAGTTGTGGCCAATGCAAAACTCCTCACTCACAACTCATTCTATAAAGAATTAGAAAGAATTAGAGGTCACGAGTTCGAGGGAACGTAGGAAGATGTATAATATGTACTTATTTAACAAGGACATATTCATTTTTGTAAAAAAAAAATTACAGCATTTTCATGAAATTATTTTTTTATTTAAATATTTTACTATGAAAACTCGATAATTCTTCAATGACATTTTATGAAAGTCAAAAATTTCAAATTATAAGTTTTCTGAGCTTGGGGGTCACATTGAAATATTTGATAGATAAAAAAATTGAGAAGCACTATTCAGATATCCTTCAAAATCTAATGGGGTCTAATTGAGTATCAGATATACAAATTTGCAAATATTGAAAAGAATCGAATGAGTACCTACTTATATACATTTGTTTATAGTACCTACCTATTATAAACTGTTGGTTCTATAGGTATATCAATAAAATAAAAATACTATACCTTATACAAAATAAGAATATAAAGCAACTGCAATAAATAAAAGTATTTCTAACACAGACCATATGATACCTACTCATATATGAACGAATATACATACATATAATAATTTGTGTACCTACATTCATAATTTACTAATATCATACATTGGTTAAGAATGCAATGAAAAAGATATTCGACTTCTCAACGATAGTTTGTAACTAAAAAGTGTAGTTGATAATGACCCTGTTAGTACGAAAAGCAAGTAAAAATAAATGGATTTAAAAAAAACACACATACCTATTCTAAAATACGATTTAAATTTGCTGTTGAAAACCTAATTATTATTCGAATAATTAATATTTTAGTGTTATCTATAATATCGATGTAAATAATTCATTTTTTACTGACTACTTTTCTTTTCAAATGATACAACGCACCCCTTATGTATACGTATAGCGTGCAATTCAATGACAGTTTTAGTATATTTTGGTTCCGTGACCAAATGTTGTCACTATTGACACTGACTGACATTGTCAAACCATGACGGTGCTGTGACACCGAGACATTATGACAATTATACACACATTAATATACACACATTTGCAAATTGCATTCAATGTCCGTCCGTTTGTTAAACTCCATCAGACGTAGGTATGTAGGTACTTCTTAACGCACACGATGAAATAAAATATTCTAAATTATGCGTAATGTTCTAAAAAAGATTACTATAGTTATGTACATACATACCATCACGTCATGTTCCTAACATGGTAGGCAGAGAGAAACGAGCGCCAAATGGTTATGTTTTTGCACAAATTCACTAAGAAATAAGTATACCTACTATGAAAACGTGAAAATATTTTAAGTTTTTGTGTTAACATTCGCTACTTCCACCACCACCCGCTCCGCATACGGGGACTGTCAACGGCCCCTTCGCAGAACGCTAGAATGAACAACAAAAAAAACAATGCACGAAGAGGAGCTCATGGAGCCCTCTAGATTAGCAATCTCGGCACCATCAAAAAGAACAATCAGCAAGTACGAATTGAGATTCACACCTGCGGACTGTCGGCGACTTCAGATCCAAATATATATATAGGGCATCAGAGAAGTGACCAAGATCTCTGGAAACAGACAAGTCAGTGAGAATCTTCGGATAATAGGGCACCGTATCTATGGAAAAATCGTTTGAAGGCTTTATAACTGTTCTTCGAGATCACTAAGTCCGCATGTCCAATGGGACCTTGAATAGGCCCACGGACAGCAACGAGGAGCTCCGATCTGTGAGATGACACAATTGGGTGGGAACACTTCCAAAGGATGTGATCCGAAGTTTGGTCACATTGACAAAACTGACATGAGGAAGAGGGAGCAATGTTGAAGCGATGGAGATAGATGGAGATATTTGTGTTAACATAGTGGAAATCCACTTTAAAATTAATGAATAAAAATATACCAAAGTATTTTTCACAAACTTTGATTTATTTTGAAATGTCTTAATGTCTAAATGAAACTAAACAATTCAACAAGACTTATCCAACAATGCTCAAATATTCACAATGTTGCCAAATGTGTGAGTTAGTCTAAGTTCGAAGGAGTGGGGAATACATTTGATATTTGAATGTTATCATTGTTGCCTTTTTTTATTCATTTCTTTAGCGTCAATCGTCAAGATAATGCAGAGTCATCTCGGCGAAAAGGTTCAGTCACAATAAATCGATTTATTATATTTATTAGGTAATTTAAAAATTTACAAGTACCTAGAGAAAACTTTTTTAAGTAAACTGCGAGCACCGAGAAATGAGAGACTTACATAGTATGAGTTACAAATACAAAATTAAAGAAAAAAGTATTTTACGTCAAAACATAGATTGTTTTCTTTCATACCTACTTTCAATCTCAAACACGTAATGTCAAACGCTGTTGTTTTTAATTCAAATACATAATATGTTAAAGAAAAATACATTATCTACTGTAAAGCAACATAAATGTAAGGTAGGTAGGTACCTAGGTACTTAAAAAAATAACTAAACTTTGCAATATGTGAAAAAAAAACATTGTACCTACCTCTTGGAGAAATCGTGATGTTATTAATTTATAATATTTCAGGGTGCCTAGACAACGTGTCATTTAGCTCAAGAAAAGATAACTCAATGTATGGAAGTGACAGTTGTCACGTGACTGGCAACTGTCACTTCCGTACATTCAGTTATCTTTTCTTGTTTCTTTTCTTGAGCTAAATGACTCGTTGTCTGGGGGAGTAGGCAGATCCAATGACTTTTCAAACTTAAACATTTATTGAATTACGGTAGAAATTTTATTCGAATTTAATGAACGATCACTAATAAATATAATTCTGATAATTAATTTCCGTTGAAGGAACGTACATACGTATTTACCTCAGTGAGGTTCTTAACAAAAATAATATTATATAAAAGCATTTAGGGAATAAATAAATATATAATAAAATAAATGTGAGATGTTATCCTATGGAAGTATTGTTCCTGTTAACTGGACCGTGTCAAATGGTGGAATAATCTATTAATTCATATTTAACACAAAACACAACACAATTGACAGGGGACCATTTTTTAAAACGGTCCCATTTGCGTGTGTAAATGTTTTCAACTACGACCGCAAAAGTAAAAATACAGATCATACCTCAGTAAACTGTGGCAAAACAACTTCAATTTATTTTACTAGTTGCATGTAGCACATGAGATCCAACTGTCGATAGCGATAGTATGTACCTATAGTTGAAGAATAAGTACCAAACTATAAACCCATAAATACAAATTATTTAATAGTTATATTAAGATATTTGGTTTTCTATACAACACATGTACCTAGGTATGTATGTCAAGATAGGATAGTATGGAGGTCAGTCCTTTGATCCTACCCAGAATATGAAAACAGCATGATGGTATGTATGTATGTTTGGAGATTAGTATCAAACAATTAAGTCTTCTTAGATATTGTGTGTAGGCGACTGCCATACAAATTTTTGTGATGTGATGTGATGAGATGTGCTAATACAATGTTAATATTTTTATAGAAAATTAAATTATCTAGTTGGGGTGTATCGGCTTTTTTTGATATTTAAAAAAAAATGGAAATAAAGGCAGTTAAAGTCATAAATTTATCATAAAAAAAAATATTTTTCTTAATAAAAAATGTTTGAGAAACCCTGGAATTTTTTAGAAAAAAAACAATTAGAGATTTCGTATTTGTCTATGTTTGTACCATTTTTCAGCGTTCTAGCTTTTATGGTTTCTGAGATATATGGATAAATAAACCAAAATTTCAAAAGTTGATAACCCCTGACAGAATTGTGAAAAAAAATTCACAATTCTGACTATAAAATTTTTGTAGGCCTATAAGTGTTTATACATTTTGAAATTTTGGGCTCTGTAAATTGAGCGGATCAAAAGTTATAGGGGGGGGGGGGATACACAGACACACAGACACATAAACACACAGACACACCCTCACACACACACACACACACACACACACACACACACACACACACACAAACACACACACACACACACACACACACACACAAAACTCACATAAAATGTTCCACTCCGAATTTCGAGTAAATCCGCACACAAAACTCACATAAAATGTTCTACTCCGAATTCCGAGTAAATCCATGTAGGTATGGGAACATATATGCTGCGAGGCCTCTAGTTGGTGTTATTAGTGGCGTAGTCCACTACGCCATACAAAATGTTCCTTCGTACACGAATCTTGGCTTAATAATGTCGATTCATTCAGAGAATTGAATTCTCATGAACGAATCTTCAGTTGGATCAGTAACGCCTAGGCTTCCACGAATGCGTGAACTTTTTATTTTGTCCCGTAAGGACACTCCAGCTTCCCATCTTAGCATACGCATGCCAGCAGTTTTCCAGTTGCCTAGAGTATAAGTTCCAGCATTTTTGTATTGTCCATTCAGCACTGTCCAGCTTAGATGGGTCGACGGTAGAGCGGTTATTCGCGCTGGACTAGTAATCCAGTGGTCCGAGATCGAATCCTGCCTCGACCGATTTCGTTCACCTATAGCACAAGCATGTATGCTTAATTTAGGGAATGTAGGAAGATGTATATCTACTTGTCTAACAAGGACATTTTATTTTTTAATTTAGTAAAAGAAAAAAGGAGGAGTGCAGGGCTGACAAATGTATGGTAATTGTCTGGTGAAATAAAAATGGCTTCACAAACTATAATTATATTTAGATTTGTAAATCAAATATTTTTTTAATTGCATATAGGTACGCAAACTTTGGATTTTTCTCTCATTCGCGAGTTAAATGATATTTTTATTGACAAACTTTTTTAACATCTCCATAGGGACAAAGTTGGGATATTGTAGAAGAACCAGGAACTCGAGGCACCTACAAGGCTTATAACCATGTCTCGTGCCTCGAGTTTCTGGTTCTTCTACAATATCTCAACTTTGCCTCTATGGAGATGTTAAAAAAGTTTGTAAATAAAAATAGATTTGTAAAGTTTGTGAAGTTCTGGAATAGCAATATGGGGTTTTGTGTGAATGTGTTTGTTAGCATTGTTACATAACTCATTGTTATTATTTTTGTTTGATGTAATCTCTTGGTTCGATGGTAGTTACGATCACACAAATGGATTAGTGCTGTAATCCCTCAATTATATAGGACTAAACTTGAGTCTCTTTGATGATGTTAAGAAGTCAATATTGCCTTTTCATTTATTGTACTGTCGGCTTATCACCACTCGAGTCAAGTGTGACCCTTTGCTGGATTTTATAATAATAATAAATTAGGATGATTTTTATAGCGCCGTTTTTGTGATAAACTCACCTCAAGGGCGCTGTCAAATATGAATTGAACACGCACCCAATAACAGGTTGCCATAATCTGGAGACTCTTATTTATTGTCTCCCAGATCCAGACTGAATAGACAATTGAAAACTGATAATTCACCGGGAATAGAACTCGGGACCTTCAAATCAGCAGTACCTACGATACCAAACCAACTAAGTCACGGAGACTGAAAAGTGAGTCGCGAGGATTGTTTTTGTTATACGACACATGATCGATTGTTGTGTCACCGGCATAGAATAGTGGTTCTATTATTTTCTATTATCATTGTTTTGCAATGAGGTTCATCACCCAATTTTAATGTATTGCCTTTATATGAGAGACAAGACTATAAACACGACAAGGCATACACGCATGTGGCGTGCTTAATTTTATTCTATATTCTATTTTATGTAGCTTCTCGGGCAACTAACAGGTGCTATGTCAAATAATTATTTAACACGCATCCAATAAAATTTGGCCACATTCTGGAGACTTACGATATTTATCGTCTCACAGATCCAGACTGAAAACACAATTAAAAACTGTGTCTCCAATGGGAATCGAACCCGGGACCCTTGGATCAACAGTCAGATACCTAACCAACTGAACCACGAAGGAAGACAATGCACATTTATGAGGCAATACACAACCGCTCACCGTATTATCCGTGATGATATGAATAATTAATGAATGAAAACATAGTCAAATATTGCTTGGACAGCGTCGAAATTGTCGAGCAGTAGATAGGTACCACAACTCACCTGAATTTATTAATTTATTTTGCTTTGTGTTAGTACAATAATATGTACAATGGCGGATTAATTGCCATAAAGAAATTTCTTCCAACCAACCGAAGCAACGTGTGGCCATATATATGTATGTTTTTGCAATATATCAAATGAGTTTATAAATAAGTTTAGGTACCTACCTACCTACATAATACCTAAACGTGAAACTGGATAATTGTTTCGCCAATTTTTAATTCATTCATACCATCACGGTATATAAAACAATGTGGGGAAACCAGTGACAGGTGAGCGGGTGTGTATTACCTTATAAAAGGAAGCACGACACATGATGTGTACACACTATACCTTATGAACCTTATTGCTCATTGTGAGATATTATTTTACAATTTCTATTTTCGGTTACCCGGTTCATACGGTACACCCGAAAACGGCCAAAGGCGGTCGTCATTCTTTATAAAGTAAAATGTGTGTATTCAATGTTTTAATTTTGCTTTTATTATTAATAGCAAAGCTACTTCCCTCACTTAAAACACCTTCTTCATTCTGTCTGACTTTATTGTACCTAATCAATGGTTCTGTGCGTGCATCTTTTAGCTTTAAATAACCGGTTCCGATGTGGTATTTCGAGGTATAATGATGTCTGAACTCTGTGGGTGGTTGATATAAAATAAAAATCAAGTGTCTCTAATTACTGCCATTAACACTTGGTACTATATCATTACAATAATTAGGAATAAATAAAACAACTCATTATTCGGCTTATAATTCAATACATACTTACATAATATATTCCAATATTTACATGAACGATAATTAATCATCTATTTGTTATACAGAGAATAAAAATATAACAATCCAATTAAAAACGAATGGGTTGTGGCCAACACAAAACTCCCCACTATATAATTATTGTAGGTACTCGATTGTATTTACTTTTTATTTATTTATTTATTTTTATTTAAAGGACCACTTACAGCTAACAAGTTATTATACATACAAATAATAAGAAAATGCATAGACGTACAAAATTATAATAAAATGAATATCTAGAAAATAATCTATATAAAACGAAAAGATTCAATAGAAATTGAGATCACAACAAAGAAAAATAGTGGAAGATATTATCAAAAGAAAACAAAAAGGAAAGCATTACTATTAAAGATACAACTAATAAGAACAATCAAATAAATAAGAGAAACATTGTAGCTTGAGAAAAAAAAACAAAAAAAGGCTAGTTTATTAGCAAGTTTATTAGGTTAATTTATAAGTGCGGAAAGTTTTCTTTTGAATGTCACTAGACTGTCACCAAAAATATGTATGTATTTCTTTATTGATATGTAAAGTATTATCAAATCTACACATCCGTGTATATAATGGAATTAAAAAAACCTGGGTTAATGTTGTAAACTGTAATCTATTTAGTCCTGGGTTCCTTATATGAGAATTTGTTTGAATTTTTATTTTAGATAGAAGATAATAGTGTCAATTTGATTGTTGATAATTTTATACAAGTAGAAGAAAGGTTCACAATCGATGAATGAATTTTTTAGAAGACCATTTCAATTGGTGTGTAAATTATTAAAACAAAATGGATGGGTGGATGGCAGAGCGGTTAGCGCGCTGGGTTAGTAATCCAGTGGTCGCGAGTTCGAATCAAGCATTTATGCTTAGTTTAGGGAACGTAGGAAGATGTATATGTACTTGTTTAACAAGGACATATTCATTTAAAAAAAAAAAAAAAAAACTGCATTTTCCAGAAAGTGTATCTAATTTTCTACCTACTTTATTTTTTTTATATATATTTAATAATTATTTATTTTTCAAATTGAAGCTAACTTTGTGTGAAATTTAAATTGAGTAGGAAAAAATACAAAATTGCTACTTAATTACTTTCTGTGGCCGGTAGAGCTTAGCCTCGTGAAAAATCACAAGCATACGACATATTCAGATCTCGAGAAACATTGTCCATCAATCTCTGCCTTAGTTTTCTCAGTGGTCTCTTGCCCACCAGGTTGTTTTGCAGGATGCGTTTTGTGCCTCTTTCATCGCCCTATCTGACGACATGTCCAATCTAGGCTAATCCTATAGACCTGATCTCACTAGTGATTGTGATTAAGGGTTTCCCTGTCTAAGCGCGAATTTCCTCATTGCTTCTTGGTACAAATAAATTAGCATACATAAATATCAACTCCATACATGGATTGAAGCTTACAATCATATCATGATAAGATATATATATATATATATATATATATATATATATATATATATATATATATATATATATATATATATATATATATATATATATATATATATATATATATATATATATATATATATATATATATATATATATATATATATATATATATATATATATAT
>CAUYVO010000070.1:2500-94593 GCA_963576475.1 Molanna angustata
TAAGTTTTTATGAATAAGACTGTAACTTTAAATACATATTTTTGATTGTAAGTAATGTAAATTGAAATATTTAAATATTCAAATGTTATTTCATTATGAATGCATAAAAATACGGTATTGTCAAATAATGAATTTGCTCTTTTAGAAGGTCTTAAGAGTCCCCAGCCCCCAGAGACATATAAATTCTTGTTTACATTTTGCTCAGTCCATTAGCAAAGACAGCCTTTATTGTACAAAGCATGTAAAAGCCTTTAAAATTAATTGATATTTATGTTCTCACCTCTCTCTCATCTGGACCTTGGATAATTTTAGCTCTGGGAATCGTTTTTTATTCAAAACTCCTGTCCTTTTATTTCAATGAAAACAGATTTTCCGATAGTGACACACTTCGTGGCAAACGAGATTTTAAACGCTTGGTTCGTTGTTTCTTTTAAAGAAACCGATCATAATATCCTCTCATAAAATTTGTAATAATATTTTGTTCTAAGGCACCGGCGTAGAATAGTGTTTCCACTCTTTTCTATTGTCGTTTTTTCGGGTGTACCGTAAGAGTCAGGGAATCCAAAGTACACAAGGCATAATAACATCTCACATAATTTGAATACAAAATACCATTTTGAATACAGTGCCTTTCTAGGTGAAATGAGACTGGTGTGTGGAGATACACTAATTTGTCATCATGTCTTGTAAAAGGTCATGCATACCAGCACACCTGTCGCCTGTTATCTCACATTGTGGGATATGTCGCGATGGTATGAATGAATATTATTGTTGTAAGTCCTGAGAAAGAAACGTTTTTTTCATTATGCCTTTTAACACTAACCCATATGTCTTCTAGAAAATTATATATACAATCGCCATCGACAGTTGGATCTCATGTGTTATATGCAACTAGTAATAAATATTTCATTCCAGTATGTGCGCAGGGGGTTGCGATACTACATAAATAGGCAATTTTACCTTCCTTTGAGATACTTGGATCTGACATTACTGGTCTGAGTGATCCGTTTATTCTATTACCTGCCATAACTCCTCTTTCAATATATTTATCAGGTCATCCATTCCGTTCAAAAATACTCCCCAGGTATGTATAAATATTCTTATACTTAAAAAATATTGTAAAATGAAATTACTTAAAATCCGAAGGTTGTGTGTGTTTGATATTCTTCTTTCAATACTATTGTATGACGTTTAATTTAGGTACTTTCTCTCCATTCACGGGAAATATAAGGCAAATATTTATCTATTTCATACAATTAGTACTGGGATGTTATGTAGGTACAATCAATTGCAGTGAGCCTTCATTTAGTGCCGTATATTTATGGTGTAGGGTATCTCCGTTATAATTAAACCAAAATATCGTTTATTTTGTTGGTGATAATACTAAATGCAAAACGATATATCAACCTTTATGAAATGTCTGCTTTTAGAGTTGGATTAATAATGCTGTTTGTATAATATAATATTCATTTGATATAATCGGTAATCGCGTAATTAACGCACCGATAGTTGTATTTTGAATATGAACTACATACAAATTTATATTGATTGTTTGTGGATTAATTGTCAGCAGACCATAAACAATTTTACTATTTTATAATTCACAAATATGTATAGCCAGTCCTTTACATGATTCGAAGCCTTAATAAATTTTAATTATTTTTATTTTTTCGTTAAAATTAAATGGTGTTTTATTCGAAAGCAGACTTTTTACTCCTCACTTACCCAATGGGATATAGTGGCGAGTCATGATTTCGCAATTTTAAAATTATTTTTTACTGCAGATTATCAACTCGTATCTAATATTTTATCATGCTGAAATTGTATTCTGAAAGTTTCATCACAATGTATCTATGTATGTGTGTACTATGTGCAGTGTGCAATGTGATATATACGGCGTGTTCAATCTATTTAATCAATTAAAGACTCAGTACTCATTCGATTATTTTATAATTTTATAAATTTGTATATCTAATACAGATCTGATCGTGCTTTTGGGCCTAGGTTGCGGCTCTAAGGGCCTAGGCAGTAAAGGCGGGGGTGGGCGGCCGACGCTGTTGCGCCCTCGTCAATTCTGTACTTAGAGAAGAGCAGGACGAACGCCTTTAGTCTCGCTCGGCAGTGACTCGTCAACTGTGGCGAATGTTGTTGTGTGGTTCCGGCACACCGCCGGCGCAGACGTCGGGTCAGACATCCTGTGTTGACAACTAGACGTCATATCTGACAGGTGATGATTGCGTCGGATGCCCCCGGTGTTAGCCCGCGGAACCTTCGGACGCCAACACGAGGACCGATGCGTCGGGATATAAGCCTAGGTTGCGGCTCTAAGGGCCCAGGCAGTAAAGGCGGGGGTGGGCGGCCGACGCTGTTGTGTCCTCGTCATTCTATACTTAGAGAAGAGCAGGACGGACGCCTCTAGTCTCGCTCGGCAGTTACTCGTCAACTGTGGCGAATGTTGTTGTGTGGTTCGGGCACACCGCCGGCGCAGACGTCGGGTCAGACATCCTGTGTTGACAACTAGACGTCAAATCTGACAGGTGATGATTGCGTCGGATGCCCCCGGTGTTAGCCCGCGGAACCTTCGGACGCCAACACGAGGACCGAGGGGTCGGGGTACAAGCCCCTCCGACTTTAAACGGAGTGTACTTAGCGGCCGATTTCGAGACCAATCGGAGGCCCTGACGTGTGTGGTTGGATTCTCGGGGGCAGTGGTTGAACCCGATGGATGGTGGATATTTTGTGTTTGTCCGATGTTGCGGCTGCGTCCGGTGGTGAACAGGGCCAATGAGCTCTATAGCGTCGCCGGCGTGGAAGTGGATCGCGATCTCCCTCGATGATCGTGCTGAATGCTTGTGATGACTGGGAGTCCACTGCAGCTGAAAGGAAGGCTTGGAAAGCTATTGAACAGGAGGGCAAGTCTGGTTCGAACGGCGAAATCAAAACCCTAGTGATTACCCATATCATGGATATAATTATCGTATGGAGTTCTATGACATCTTAAGATATTGTAAAACTCCATATAATAATTATATCAATGATATGGGTAATCACGAGGGTTTTGATTTCGCTGATTTAACCAGGGGGGGCAAGTCTGGTCGATCGGAGAAATCAAAACCCTAGTGATTACCCATATCATGGATATAATTATTATACAATATGGAGTTCTATAATATCTTTAGATGTCATAGAACTCCATATGATAATTATATTCATGATATGGGTAATCACTAGGATTTTGATTTCGCCTGTCGGATCAGACTTGCCCTCCAGGAGGCTAAAGCTCTACCGGAGTTGTATGGCCATCGGAAGTAAGTAGTATCTCTAATACTCGCTTAGACTCCATTAGATATTGAAGAATATCTGACTAGTGCTTCTAAATTTTTTTAACTATCAATTATAAGGGTGATCCTGTTCGGGCGTTTATTTATTTATTTATTTGACTTTTTGTACATAATATAAACAAATATAATGCACACTATTGAAAATCCAGCCTATCCATATTCCACCCTTGGATTATTGTTATCACCAAGCTGAAACCAGACACCGCCCACTGCTGCCCAGAGAAGAATTTACCTACCTACCATTCGGTACCTACATTCAAATAATTTAGAACATATTGAAAAAAGAAACATTCATTTATTTTATTCAGTTGCAATTTTTCACAAGCGTCAGACACGTAACAAATTCATCATACATATTTTCAAGAAACTTTTACGTTCCCACTAAGTGTTGTGTACCATTTCAAGAAAATTACGAAACTGTGGTCGAGAAAAGCGGAAGGTAACCTCCAGTGCATCGCCGAGAACCCGTGTAAGTCGATCTCAGTTTCTGGTGATACATAAATTTCTCTAGTCCTATCCCTACCCGAACAATTCCTTCAAAATGTATAGCCCACTTAAACAAATAGGGCAGTATCGTCCAGAACCAATATTACCAATTTTATTTATTTATTTATATACCTTTCTGTACATAATATAAACAAATATATTGCACACTGGCGAATTTATACATCCAACGAAAAAAATTCATTTCGCCAGGGCAACAACAGACCACAAGCTAAGGAAACTAAAAATTTGATATTTTTATTATCAAATTGATATAATTGATTTTCATAAAATGGCATTGAAACCTTACCAAGATTTTTTATTTTTTTATTTATTTATTTATTTGTCACACCATTTAAATAATCTTTATTAAAAATAGATAACTGCTGCCCAACTAGGTATACCTGTTCTAGGGCTAGCAGTGTACTTATTATTATATTTCACATGAGTAACTATTTGTATTTTTTAAATGAATCTAAACAATATAAACTTTACTATTTAAAAAGAATCTAAACAATATAAACTTAACTATAACACATATAAAAAAAATGGAATTTGAGTTATCATGATATTGTAAATGTAGGTATCTTGAAATTTTATTTGTTAATTGCACAAAATAAACTGAAATAGTATTTCTGAAATAGGAATACTAAACTGACAGAGCATAGATATGATCCGTCAGTCATTTCTTTATTCAGTCGTGCCTCAAATCAAATCAAGACAGCACAAAATTTATAAAATAATTAGGATTTTTTGCAAAAAGTAAATAAAGAAAAAATAAAAATAACAATTATATAAATTATGTCTTTTTACATTACGATGTCGAACATTTGATGTATTTTAGTTCTCCCGTAGTACATGATGTATTCGGAACATTATGATAAAATATTAGATAAAATATTAGAAATAATTTACGAAAATGCTGAAAATTTAGAATAAAACGTTTGAATACATTGTGGAGTGACTTGGTAGTGTGGAATATAGCGTTAGCTACAACCCTCTCGTTTTTCATATGATTCACCTGTCATACATCAATAATAATTAGGAAAACATGAACGAAATATCTTTTGCTTTTTTGAGGATAATTTAGATTTTTGTTTATTGATAAGAATTATACATACAAAGTCCTATATAAAGTGTATTTTAATATATTTTTATTATTGATTTCGTGAAAATTCCTGAGAGTTTAATTTTAAAAAATATATTGCTCTACGCCTAAAAAATTATAAGAAATATACGATAAATGTCAAAAATCGGGGGATTCTTATTATTAAAAAGTTAAAACTATTTTTCTTTATTATTAATATCCAAACTATCTAAGTTTTTTTTTTCAAAATGATTCGTTCTGTAGTAATGATACAATATCAAATTGAAAAAAATGGTAACTTGACAGCAGGCGCCCCCTTAAGGGAACAATTCGAACTCATACATAGGTGATAAAATCAATGTAAGGATTTTTCATAATCTCGATTAATATAAGGATTTTTTTTGTTTGTTTGCAATCCATGTACATAAATGGTCTGAATTTCCTTTTAAGATTAGAACCCTGCCCGGGGTTGGGTTTTGAAATAAAATTGAACACGGTTGGGATATTGGGTGTGTGTGTGTGTGCCTATCGATATTGGTCGGGGACACATGTTGTCATTAAGTGTTACCGAAAATATATCATTGAAAGGCGAGACCAACCACAGTTCTCGGTCGTAGACGGCATTAATTACACTGCGGGAAGGTCGTTACTTGGAACTAAAACCACTCAGATGGAAACAAACTCAGGACCGAGGGAATGAGGATCTTGATCAACACTGCATACCAAATGAAAGACCGTTTTGACGTCATATAGGTTTTCAGGGGAAAACTCTCCCCTCGTAAATTATCCTTTTTATCAACTTACATAATTTTCTATGTATGTTTGCAGGTTTATGTGTCCAGGTTAATGTTGCTAAAATCAACTATTACACATATCTATTACATATTAATGGGGCAATAGTATGTTTATTTATTTTAATTTAGAATCTCTCACTTTTATAATAGTACAATGTTATTCAACCTCACTATGATAAACCTGTTTCGAGATTAAAAAAAGTTACATTTGTGAAAGAAATACAAGCCAAAATTAATATTTAAAACAAAATGTTACTATTTATTGTTGTATATATGCTTCTTTATGTTTTCTGAAGGTTTTGTATAATTATGTCTTATTTTTCAAGTTTTTTATTACTGTTTTTATCTCGGATGCTTTAATATGTTTGTGTGAAATATTTATGAACTTCGCATGTTGTGTTCACTTCCAATTGGATATTTACATCGTATAAAATTATTAAGATATACTTTCTTGTATGCGATTGTCAATGTCTGTAAGTGTCCCAAATAAAATAATATAAAATTGAGTCACCAATTGGGTACTTATAAATGACTTGTAACAATAACTTATAGTCGATTTTTCCTTTTTCGCGCTTGGGTCAAATCCGAGAGAAGTCTTGCGTCCGAAGCTTTGTTCTCTTTTCTGTGAGCCAGGTGCGTTTTTTATAGCATGTAGGTGGCTAATCTTGCATACAACCCTCCTCCTTTTTTATCCGGGCTTGGGACCGGCATTGGCGGAGCTATTACAGGCAAAACCCTGAGAGACCGAGTGAGGAACTCCAGAATAAGGGAACTATGTGAGGTTGACGATATCATCAGATGGAGTAGGCAGCGGAGGAGGGACTGGTATGGTCATGTCCAAAGGATGGACAGCACCAGACTTCCTCATATCGTGCTTCACAATCAGCCTCACGGAACCCGCCCTCGCGGTAGACCGCCAAAAAGATGGAGGGACAGCTGGGGGTCCATCTCGCAGGAAGAGCAGGCCTCTTAAAAAACAGACCTGGTCTATTCAAAAGGAGAAGAAGAAGAAGAAGAAGAAGAATAACTTATAATTAAAGTGAAAAGTACATTACTAAAAAATATATAGGGTAACCATGACTCTTGCAAAAGAAATTCAAAATCAACTGAACCGGAAAAAAATGTTCAATTTAAGGTTGATGATGAAAAAATATGTTTGCAATCTTCGGTCACCTCAAATATCTTGATATTATTTTTGAATTTTATTGAGGAATTGCATAATTTAATGTAGTCGATATTGAACATGAGCGGAGCTTGATAATCTTAATTTCGTTAACCAAAAGAAGTTTTAGAATAAAATTTGTCATAAAGTTTAGGGATGTTTAGGAAGGAAGAATGTTTAGTTAAAGAATACATACCTACCAAACCTATATCAAGAATCTAGTACCAAACTATAAACCCTTTATTCCAAATAATTAAATATTTTGTTTTCTATACAAAAGGATTTTTTGTGTGTCAGGATAGGAAAGTGTGAAGTTTTGTCCTTTTTTCTTATCCCGAATAAGTAAACAGCTTGATAGCATGTATGTATGTATGAAAATTAAGTATCGAACTATGTATGTGTCGATATTATTATTTTAAACTATAACATAAATATTGTTAGGTACAAAAATTAAAATTATTACAAATTGTTTTGAAATAAGTACTGTCCCAATAAAGATATTGCGTATTCCGCCATGCAAATTGTATGAAACGAAGTCACCACTGAATTCAATTTTTACAGAAATGTATAACTATTATATTTTTTTAAGAAAATAAACTAAAATTAACTAGTTGGGGAGTTTTCAAAATTTTTCATATTCTCTCGTGTCGACTGCAATCAAGCACTTTTCGACCAATAGGTACTTGGTAACGCAGACCGCTGCGCCGCGCGTCGCTACAGTTGAGCAGGTCCTCGTATGAGCAGGTATCAAGGCAAGCAGGGCAGTCTCGCACGTGGTCTGTGGTCTGCAGCATGCCGCATTCACATGAGAGGCATTCATCATCCGTAGGATCCCCCATGTCTTTAGATCTGCCGACATGCCTTCTCAATTTTTTCAGCTCGATAGTCAACTTTTTCATAAAAATTGGTTGGAAAAAATAACCTGTAGGCATTTCCAAAACGAATATTATCATCATTCATATTTTTTTGATACAACAATTTCTCTAGTCTTAAATATTTGTTTAAATAAATCGCCTATTTGGTGTATTTTAGTATCGCTTCTTAAATTATTTCACAACCGCCGGTTAATAAAATGAATATTTAAAATAGTTTGATCCAAAAACTTTGTATGTTTACACTTTGAGTGTCTCGGGTAATTACAACTACAATTAATTATTCAATGACTGTAAAGATCTTTCAGAACATCAGATAGGTATGTAGGTTTGTGTTTACTTGAACTTCTTAGAACAGGCTATATAGATATTGAATGGATAGATGAATAAGTACAAACCGATTTTCACCTGAAATACAACACTGCGAGGCGCTCCTCGCTATCTTAATACAATAATCGTTGGTTTTAATTGCTCTCAGTTTATTGAAAACCATGCAATTTATTATGTGGTTTCATTGTTCTCATTTTAACATGGTGCCTCACAATATCCCATTATTTGCTAGTCACTCAAAATGGTACACACTCATTTTGAATTGCCAACATAAAACCACCTCCTTTACCGCCACCGCCCTCAATACAGAACAAACTCAAACGTTGACATAATTACAAGGGAAGTTAAATTGTTGATTTAGGTGATATTGTTTCTGGAAGTATTTGGAAATTTAAAATATTTAAAGTATAGGTATATTATTTACATTTTTTTAACTGGCAGGTATACTACTAACTCACCAGATATAATTTGAATATTTTGTCAAAAGAATACAGCATTTTACACCACTACAGGTCTTCAATCGATCGAGCTCTGTGCAATCATTAAATTTATTTATTTATTTATAGGTACCATCTTGACACTTATAAAATCATTTATAAATACATACTATCCCAACCTCAGTAGGACTACGCCTGTTTCGAGGTTGGAGATTTACAATATTTTATTGATACATTACATCTACATCCATGTACCCACCACACAAAAATACAATATTTACTATACGCAGTTGGGTACCTTAAATCATTATTGTGACAATAATATTATTCCACAGCAAAAAAAAGGCACACCCAACTGGTACAATTAATGCAAGGTACATGGATATAAATGTGTATGTGTGTGTATTATGTATATATGTATATGTGTCTGTATGTGGGTGTATGATTACCGATAGTTTTTGTTCATTTATGGTTACCTAAGGCGCATGTGGAAGCTCCTATTTCTGGGTCTATGTATGTGTGTTTGTGAATGTATGAATGTGTATGTATGAATGTGTACATGTATGTTTGTATTTAAATGTTACTTGTTTAAGTATATAGATATTTATAAAGGTACATAGTATAAGTACATAAATAACAAAATATGTGTTAAGTGTTAAATGCGAACATTTTGTTTTTGCCGAATTCGGAACATTGTCTGCGACGTTTTATGATGACCAATGATATATCGCCATGTACCTACGTTAAATATCTGAGTGCGCTCGCTTTGTGCAGTGATGGCAACATTATTATTTTGCACTCGGTAAATGTTATTTTATTTTTATGTAGACTTTATTTTTGTAATCTCTCTCATTATTTAAAGGCTTTTTGTCACCGTTACCAGTGTTCTCTTACTGCTAATACTTATACAAATACGTTTTAAGCGGTGATTGTTTTTTTTTTTTATAAAAAATAATATTCAGTAGTATGTGACAGACGCCTGTCATTGGAGCATTGGAGACCTTATGTGTTTGTATCATGTGCTAACTTGTGTGTGTATATTTCAATGTTCTGTTGGTGTCTTAAAAAAATAAATAAAAAAAGCCAGGGTGACCACACAATAAAAATAATTTTAACATGTAATAAGAAAAAAAAAATTACAAATTAATTTAAATCATATCAGGTGAGTAAATAAATTAACTGTATTACTTCAATGTTCCAAATTAACCATATATATTTAATTCAAGATAAAATGTAGGTACAAATTGTCAAAAAAATAACCGTTTGCACTTAGTTCACTTTATATAATATAAGTGAAAATGGAAATTTTAAAATATATTCACATTGATTAATTTTTCCATGTTTTGAGTAGAATAAAAAGTGTATAAATCATTAAAGAGTAATATAAAAATAATAATAATTAGAATTTATAAATTTAATGATACAAGATAACTCCAAGGGCGCTGTGGCTTATTTGTTGGCTCTACGAAACAAGGTAGTAATGTTAACAAGGCAGATATAATGATTCACAAAAATAACGTATAATACGCGTAGTAATAAAACCAACAATGTTTTTACAAGAAAAGTGTTAATGGAAGATTTGCTATTAATAAAGTCTAACGAAAAAACTCTAAAACAGTTACTCTATAAGTGATAGAATTAACATGAATATTAATGTTTTAACAATTTATTCAATGTGTTGAATAAATTAAATCAAATATTTTTTACAGAACCAATGATTTTGAAAATATATGCTAAATGAAATTGACTTTCTAAAAATATAATTAAAATTGACTGTACGACAAGTAATTTTCACATGACATTAGACCTAACTTTTTTTAACTCCCTAACATTTTGGCAATATCTGAAACAGATGGGTGGCACAAGAGCAATTAGCGCGCTGGGTTAGTAATCCAGTGGTTGCGTGTTCGAATCCTGCCACGACCGATTTCTTTCACCTATAACACACGTGTTTAATTTAGGAAATGTATGAAGATGTTTACGTTCTTGTTACAAGGACATACATTATATAAAAAATAATTTCTGAACACATTATACGGAGGCCTTACTACTAAAAATAAATTTGTTTTTTTTTTAATTGGATTGCATCTCTTAGCCAAGATCCAATTACATCTACTCTTCCAATCATAGATCCAACCAGAAAAATATATTACTTCTTCGTATCTTCTTGTTCCTTTTTGGCCTCATAGCTGAGGATCCATGAAGGGCAGTCATGGGCAGAAGTAAGTGTTTCAGTGATTGAAGATCCTAAAACAGTCTTAGTGTCTAAGTTGCGGCCATAGGGACCTGGCCAATAAAGATGAGTGTAGCTGCAACCCCATCCTAATAGGATCCTGGGAAAAAGGTCGGTGCCCTCTTTAATTCTTACCTAAGGTCCCGGCTAAGGTTCAGCATGAGTCATCACATCTGGCGTGGGACTCTTCGAATCTGACGCATAATTGCGAAGGAGGGCACTGAATAAACCAACCACTAGTTTCGGTGAAAGCGCGTTTTGAATCGCCGACACGAGTACTAAAGGTGAAATGAAGCCCCCCGCCCGCGACTTTTCGATACTTGATCCAAGTTTGATTCGGCGGGTCCCCACGTTTAAGGTTGGACTCTTAGGAGCAGTGCTGTAGTATAAGATTTACTTTATAGTTATTGTGTTTTCCGATGTGCAGCCTCTGCGGGGATGAACAGGACTTGAAGTCCTATAACGTTCCCAATGGAATGGGGTAGGAGATCTGGGAAAAACCTCACAATGTAGCGGACACTCTTTTCGGCCAGTAAACGATCTCTGGATATTCTACCTTCCATGCTTTCCTTTAAAACTAGCTTTTTTAGATTATCGCGGGTTCTTCTGGCGAAATTACTTAAGGCGATCCTTTAGCAGTCTCTATTTCATTTTATAGACAAATATTAAATGGCATAGGAATTTCTGGGATTCACAACATTCTCCGCTATTATCAAATCTCGAACATCAATTCTCTTTCTCTCTGACTCTCTTCAAGGCCATGTGATCTTTACCATTAAAATAGATAGAGTAGTAAGTAACCTAACCTTAACTTCTCATACCCTGATCAATATTTCCATAACAATCTTAGCTTCGTCTCTACTGAAATAAAACTAATCATAAATAGGTATTTTTATATTCTATAAAAATAAATATTACCAGTTTACGTAGATGACAGATTTGTACCGATCGTCATCTTTCTGACATACCTTAACCTCTTTCATACCTATGAACATACGTACCTTGAACGTGGCAACAATAATCTCGCCTCTGTTTGCTCTCGAGTAAGCCACCTTCTTCAGTCACCATACGCAACTCGTGTTGTGCAAGCGCCGTGCGAAAAATAATATAAAATTTTTAAATACGATTGCGGTAAACATTGCATAATATTACAGACAATTAATGAATCATATTATTTTGAACCAGTGACGAGAAGAGGGAAGAATTACGTGGCAAAGAAAAGAAAGAAGACAGGTGGCACAGTAAGTACACTCCCTTCAAACTTTCCATCTTGTCCAGTTTGTTTCTTTTGCCGATATCGCACATTACCTTTTTCAAACAAAAACTCGTCCTTGCTTACTATATAAAGCAAGTAGGTATATACCAGATACTTGAGTGAAAAAATATATCTTCAATGTAAAAAGGATGTGACAAGCTCCCGACATCGATTGACAAAGGTTTAAAGAAATGTTTGATAACTGAATTTATATTCCAAGATGATAGCTGCTGCCTTGGTTGAACGCACAAGATAATCAACTCTAAGAACTTACGAGAACAAATATTGGAATGGTCACATTGTATGTATAATAATTCTTGTACATTTTTCCGACAACGTAAAATTGACATACCGATGGATTTCAATGTTGTTTAGCATAGGTAATCATCCCTGTCACATAATATTCATTTTCTTTGATAAACTATGCTTAAAATAATGTTTTGTATTTTTTTTATTCATATCAAATTATTTCGGATACAAAGATTGGTTTATTATTAAATTTATTATAAAGCAACCTACCAGAAAACCGTGATGTATATACCAATGCGTAACGTTTAAGTTATTTTATTATTCTTCTCCAGCCCTCCTTCGTCCAGTAATGGACATAGGCCTCCCTCCGAGACCTCCACAGCTCCGTATCTTGGGCAGACTACATCCATTCGCATTCATCCACTGGTCTAATATCATCAGATCACCTTGCCTGAGGCATTCCAATACTTACTTCGCCCATTCTAGGTCGCCATTCTAGCAATTTCTAAGTCTAACTGGAGTCTGTGGTTCGGGCGACATACCCTGCTCAGCCTCACTTCTGGTTGACAAAATTTTGGATAATTCGATTATTTTGGTTTAATCTCTTATCCACAAGTTTCTATCTCTCAACGAAATACTCAGCATTCTCCTTTCCATTATTCTTTGTGTCACTGCTAAATTATAAAGCATTTTGTTTGTTAACGTAAGACTTTCACAGCCATACGTCAGTATCGGGAGAACGCAAGCGTCAAAGACATTCTTTGTAAGATAATTGGCATACTTCAGAGTCTTTAAGATGTAAGAGATTTTACCAAATCTCCGAAGTACATCAATTATCTTGAGGATGTAAAAGAGTTTATTTCCCCTCCCCTGTATGGGAACGACCCTCCAAAAACGAGGCTCATATCGAGACGCAGTTTCCTGTGGAAAACATTGAATTGCACACCACCTCGCATGAATAAAGGATCGAGCTGTGACGGGAACAGGTTGGGGAACGAATGGTTGAAATCAAGTTAGTCTACTAACTCCCATACGGGTGTTAGAAGACCTGAACAGGCTCAGAACGGGCGTGATTAGATGCAACGTGAACGTGAGGTGATGGGAACTGCTGAAAGGTGAGCAGGATGTGACGTGGGATTGTGGAAAGGAGCAAAACACTCATGGGGGAGCCTTGTGATTAGGAGGACCTCTTGGCTGCAAACGACAGGGCTGTGACGGCTGCAAGTTATTGGAGAGGGTGAATTTAGATAGTCTGGACACGAAAACATCAAGCAAGTTTACCAAAGTTCTTTTGCATAAAGTTGACAATCCAATATTATTGACTCTTGTATGTACATATTTTTTAACGTAAAATGCAATTTCCAAATTTATAAAAGTGAAAATACTTAAATCTATGAAATATATTCCTACTTCTTTTGTACAATTTTCGTACTGAAAAAGCACAAGATTTGGAGTAATTTTCGCAGACTTACAATCTTGCGCCATACGTACGAATCGTTATACGTAAAAATTGCATTAAAACATATTTTATCTTAATACGCTTAAGAAATAAATGATAAAGAAAAATTTATATATTCTAATTATACGCTATAATTTTCACAACAACAAAATAGCCTTGAAGATAGCTAGATATACATTATATGCGTGTAGGTTAGTTTCAACATGAAATTGTACTCCACGTGTAAAATTAAGTTCTGCACATGACAGGAAATATACCTTTCCTATACTTCGTTTGTTTCAGTTTATTACAAAACAAACATTATTATATTCTTATGCCAGGGTTGTACTTGGCTTATCACAACAAACTTCACGTTGATGTTCGGAGAACGTAACGACATTCACAGTATTCAGTGCAACAATGGCTCAAATGATTCATTCTTCCTATGATGCTCTCCAAACATCTTCAAAAAAAAATAAATCCTTATATAAGTTAACGAAATCGGTCGAGATGTGATTCGAATCAGCTATTTACATTATATGCAAATAACTAGGAAATTTGCCACAAATCCTTTTATTTTATATTTCATAAAGATATTTTTTTGTTAATGAAATAAATATACATATATATAAAATCCCGAATCCCACTGGGACTAATGCCCTATTTCGAGGTTGGCGATTTAAAAAATATAAAATTTTACCTACATCAAATATAGTTACCATTCGTATATATGTACCCACAATGTATGTATTACCTTTCCTTTACACAAAGTAATAACCTAAAAATTTCATCCGGGTCTTTCAACATATAGCAACATATTTATTTTATATAGATATCTATAGAGATACTGACCACAGGACAGGTTTTCTTCGATGTATTATTGAGGAAAAAAGGTTCTTCAAAGGATGTCTTTTAGATTTTATGGCATATAAAATTTCCTTCCCACGTATGTAGGTACTCCATTGATAAAAAGTTATTTTGTGTGTAATAGTGATGTAACAAATGTACAATTTTGTACGTACGGAATAAACGACATTTTGTTCAATTTGCGTCTATGAGAAATGTATGAATTAAATATTTCGATATCTTGGCGTTTGAAATGAAAAATCTCAATAAATGACGTAGCAAAAAAGTTTCTTCGCCAGTCACATAGATGGCTCTAGTGTCATCAGCTTATTTTCAATCACTCAGATATTGATGAATAACATATTATATCGAACTATAATAAGTGTATTGATATAGGGAAATCAATGGAAATCATAATTGGTGAAGGTAGCGCTTAAAGGGATCACGAAAGTCTATCGATAACAGTTCCTTAAAATTATCTCCTGCCAGGGATAAAAATCCAATGTTTGTTTATACCTAACGGGAGAAACTACTGTGCAATAAAATTGAATTCCAAATTAATAAATAAATACGTATGAGCAATCTTAAAATAATATTAGATAAAAACGAGTGGGTTGTGGCCAACACTAAACTTTCCACACCACAAATATTGACAATGAAATATTTTATTCATTCTAAATTTTACTACCAGGAATATAAATTTTTTAACGATAGTATATTTTCATGTTAAGATAGACAAACTATTAATGCAGTATGGTGGAGAATTCTAATGTTGTATGAAATATTTTAATAAAAGCAGATAAATTTTATTTTAAAGGAAGTTAGAGCATTTTGACAATTTTGACACGTGATATCATAATATGAAGAAATTTTTGTTATTTATGGAAAGCTAATCAGTTCGATGTTCAAGCTCTTTACATTATAACATGAAATCAAATTACTGAACTTTTCCATACATAAGAAATTTATCTAATTACATTTTTATTCATACTAAATGTTACTACCAGGAATATAAATTTTCTTCCGATAGTATATTTTTATGTTAAGATAAACAAACTATTAATGCAGTATAGTGAAGAATGCTTATGTTGTATGAAATATTTTAAAAAAAAGCAGATAAATTTTGATATAAAGAACGCGAGAGCATTTTCAAAATTTTGACACGTGATATCATATGAAGATTTTTTTTGTTATTTATGGAAAGCTAATCAGTTCTATGTTCAAGCTCTTTACATTATAACATGAAATCAAATTACTGAACGTTTCCATACATAGAAATTTATCTAATTACATTTTTATTCATACTAAATGTTACTATCAGATATATAATTTTTCTTGCGATAGTATATTTTTATGTTAAGATAGACAAACTATTAATGCAGTATAGTGAAGAATGCTTATGTTGTATGAAATATTTTAAAAAAAGCAGATAAATTTTGTTTTAAAGAACGCGAGAGCATTTTCCAAATTTTGACAGGTGATATCATATGAAGATTTTTTTTGTTATTTATGGAAAGCTAATCAGTTCTATGTTCAAGCTCTTTACATTATAACATGAAATCAAATTACTGAACTTTTCCATACATAGAAATATATCTAATTACATTTTTATTCATACTAAATGTTACTACCAGGAATATAAATTTTCTTCCGATAGTATATTTTTATATGATAAACAAACTATTAATGCAGTATAGTGAAGAATGCTTATGTTGTATGAAATATTTTAAAAAAAGCAGATAAATTTTGTTTTAAAGAACGCGAGAGCATTTTCAAAATTTTGACACGTGATATCATATGAAGATTTTTTTTGTTATTTATGGAAAGCTAATCAGTTCTATGTTCAAGCTCTTTACATTATAACATGAAATCAAATTACTGAACTTTTCCATACATAGAAATTTATCTAATTACATTTTTATTCATACTAAATGTTACTACCAGGAATATAAATTTTCTTCCGATAGTATATTTTTATGTTAAGATAAACAAACTATTAATGCAGTATAGTGAAGAATGCTTATGTTGTATGAAATATTTGAAAAAAAGCAGATAAATTTTGTTTTAAAGAACGCGAGAGCATTTTCAAAATTTTGACACGTGATATCATATGAAGAATTTTTTTGTTATTTATGGAAAGCTTATCAGTTATTTGTTCAAGCTCTTTACATTATAACATGAAATCAAATTACTGAACGTTTCCATACATAGAAATTTATCTAATTACATTTTTATTCATACTAAATGTTACTATCAGGAATATAAATTTTCTTCCGATAGATGATACCCATTGAGAAATTGATGTAAAAAAAATACGCTTAAATTTTGCGAAATCATGACTCTCCCCTATTCCATAGTGTGGAGAGTAAAAATATGAATGATGCAATATTTGATGAAATGTATTGGCACCTATCGACAAATATCTTGATAATTCTAAATTCCAAAATTCATTCATCCAAACGACGTCTAACATTCACAATGTTTTTTTAAGAATGTTGATATTTTTAGATATAGGTACTAAAATAAAATATTAAAATGCCATTTCAACGACAGGTTTACGGTAGCTGATTCCTGCTTTGATCAGTTTGACTGCGAATACCACAACCTTCATTTCCCTCTTTTTGTCATATATCTATTTCTGAATTTTGAGTAGCTACATTTTTTACTCTCCACACTATGGAATAGGGGAGAGTAGAGAATGCACACTATGAGTTTCGTCGTGATGTGTGTGTATGGCGTATACGCCGTACGCCGTACGCCGTAGCATTTATCTTTTTTGTGTCCTCTCTACAGCCCAAACTATAAGTCTGATCGACTTCATATTAACATCATATGTGTAAAGTGCAAAGACCTAGAGCTGATTAGTTTTCCATAGACAACTTTTGATTTCTTCTCTATGAATTCATCATTTACGTTGTTTTTTTTTTGTGTCCTCTCTGCAGCCCAAACTATAAGTCTGATTGACTTCATATTGATATCACATGTGTTAAGTCCATAAACTTAGAGCTGATTAGTTTTCCATAGACAACGGTTCATTTTTTCCCAATGTTTCTTTATGATTTCATCTATTAAAACTGAAAAAATGCTCTCACGACCTGGAAATTAGAGATATTTTAATTTGGTTTCAACTATTTATACAACACCAAGAATCTTCATAAAATTGTATTCAAAGTTGGTCAATGTTAAAAGAAAAATATTCAACGGTTTCAAAAATTATATTTTATTTAATGGATATTTGTATGAAACTTATATGTAACAAGAGAATTTTTTTTATATTTGGCAATGTTCAGTTCATTGATTTCATATTGATATAAGAATATTAATAGCTTGAACTTAGAATTGATTAGCTTTTCATAGATATCATAAAATTTCTTCATATGATATCACGTGTCAACATTGTCAAAATGCTCTAACGCTCATTGAAACAAAATTTATCTGCTTTTTTTAAAATATTTCATACAACATAAGCAGTCTTCACTATACTGCATTAATAGTTTGTCTATCTTAACATAAAAATACACTATCGGAAGAAAATTTATATTCCTGATAGTAACATTTAGTATGAATAAAAATGTAATTAGATAAATTTCTATGTACGGAAACGTTCAGTAATTTGATTTCATGTTATAATGTAAAGAGCTTGAACATAGAACTGATTAGCTTTCCATAAATAACAAAAAAATCTTCATTTGATATCACCTGTCAAAATTTGGAAAATACTCTCGCGTTCTTTAGAACAAAATTTATCTGCTTTTTTTAAAATATTTCATACAACATAAGCATTCTTCCCTATACTGCATTAATAGTTTGTTTATCTTAACATAAAAATATACTATCGAAAGAAAATTTATATTCCTGATAGTAACATTTAGTATGAATAAAAATGTTATTAGATAAATTTCTATGTATGGAAAAGTTCAGTAATTTGATTTCATGTTATAATGTAAAGAGCTTGAACATAGAACTGATTAGCTTTCCATAAATAACAAAAAAAATCTTCATATGATATCACCTGTCAAAATTTGGAAAATGCTCTCGCGTTCTTTAGTACAAAATTTATATGCTTTTTTAAAAATATTTCATACAACATAAGCATTCTTCACTATACTACATTAATAGTTTGTTTATCTTAACATAAAAATATACTATCGGAAGAAAATTTATATTCCTGATAGTAACATTTAGTATGAATAAAAATGTAATTAGATAAATTTCTATGTATGGAAACGTTCAGTAATTTGATTTCATGTTATAATCTAAAGAGCTTGAACATAGAACTGATTAGCTTTCCATAAATAACAAAAAAATTCTTCATATAATATCACGTGTCAAAATTTTGAAAATGCTCTCGCGTTCTTTAAAACAAAATTTATCTGCTTTTTTTAAAATATTTCATACAACATAAGCATTCTTCACTATACTGCATTAATAGTTTGTTTATCTTAACATAAAAATATACTATCGGAAGAAAATTTATATTCCTGATAGTAACATTTAGTATGAATAAAAATGTAATTAGATAAATTTCTATGTATGGAAAAGTTCAGTAATTTGATTTCATGTTATAATGTAAAGAGCTTGAACATAGAACTGATTAGCTTTCCATAAATAACAAAAAAAATCTTCATATGATATCACCTGTCAAAATTTGGAAAATGCTCTCGCGTTCTTTAAAACAAAATTTATCTGCTTTTTTTTAAATATTTCATACAACATAAGCATTCTTCACTATACTGCATTAATAGTTTGTCTATCTTAACATAAAAATATACTATCGGAAGAAAATTTATATTCCTGATAGTAACATTTAGTATGAATAAAAATGTAATTAGATAAATTTCTATGTATGGAAACGTTCAGTAATTTGATTTCATGTTATAATGTAAAGAGCTTGAACATAGAACTGATTAGCTTTCCATAAATAACAAAAAAATCTTCATATGATATCACGTGTCAAAATTTTGAAAATGCTCTCGCGTTCTTTAAATCAAAATTTATCTGCTTTTATTAAAATATTTCATACAACATAAGCATTCTTCACTATACTGCATTAATAGTTTGTTTATCTTAACATAAAAATATACTATCGGAAGAAAATTTATATTCCTGGTAGTAACATTTAGTATGAATAAAAATGTAATTAGATAAATTTCTATGTATGGAAAAGTTCAGTTATTTGATTTCATGTTATAATGTAAAGAGCTTGAACATAGAACTGATTAGCTTTCCATAAATAACAAAAAAATTCTTCATATGATATCACCTGTCAAAATTTGGAAAATACTCTTGCGTTCTTTAAAACAAAATTTATCTGCTTTTTTAAAAATATTTCATACAACATAAGCATTCTTCACTATACTGCATTAATAGTTTGTCTATCTTAACATAAAAATATACTATCGGAAGAAAATTTATATTCCTGATAGTAACATTTATTATGAATAAAAATGTAATTAGATAAATTTCTATGTATGGAAAAGTTCAGTAATTTGATTTCATGTTATAATGTAAAGAGCTTGAACATAGAACTGATTAGCTTTCCATAAATAACAAAAAATTTCTTCATATGATATCACGTGTCAAAATTTTGAAAATGCTCTCGCGTTCTTTAAAACAAAATTTATCTGCTTTTTTTATAATATTTCATACAACATAAGCATTCTTCACTATACGGCATTAATAGTTTGTCTATCTTAACATGAAAATATACTATCGTTAGAAAATTTATATTCCTGGTAGTAAAATTTAGAATGAATAAAATATTTCATTGTCAATATTTGTGGTGTGGAGAGTTTAGTGTTGGCCACAACCCACTCGTTTTAAATCGTAATTGCTTTCACAGTGCAGCTTAAAAAAATGTAATATCCGCAAAAAAATGATCTCTAATATATTGATTAAATTGAATTTTTTGTAATATTTGTTTGTAAATAAAAATAAAATAATATTCCGCGTAGAAGGGGACGGTTTTTGCATAGGACAAACATGAAAAGAAATGTTTTTTTTAATATAAAACTTTTCTGGGGGGCACGTCTGGTTCGATCGGCGAAATCAAAACCCTCGTGATTACCCATATCATGAATATAATTATTATACGGAGTTCTACAATATCTTTAGATGTCATAGATCTCCATACGATAATTATGTCCATGATATGGGTAATCACTAGGGTTTTTTCTGTAGGTTTGTACTGTAGGTTTTGTACTGTAGGTTTTTTCATTACCTACCTAAACACCTGCATCGACGTAATTCCCAACATAAACCATATTACAACTGTTTTGAACAATCCATAACTGCAAAAATGTACCGAATTTTAGTATATAAGAAAAAGCAGAGTTTTTATGTTTACCAGTTGATAAGGGCCTAATAAGCTGAAACGGTCGTCCTGGACTCAGGAAAAAATATATATGTAGACCAAATCATTTGTTTGATTTAAAATACCCATTATGGAATTCTACATATTCAACACCGTCAGCATTGACAAAATTAAAAAATAATCACTAGGGTTTTGATTTTGCCGGTCGAACCAGACTTGCCCCCCTGCTGTTTTAATTATATTTTTTCTGATTTAATGTGAATAAACATTTTGGTTCTAAAAAACTTTTCTTTCAGTTTTTTTCTATGTTTAAAACACTCCAATATAACCCACACGCAATTCCAATATGTTATGGTCGTCAGAGTGGTCTTGAATAAGACCTTCATTTTCTGAATTCACTGAGAGGTCATTCGATGTTCGGCCATCTTGTTTATAGTGGTTTATTTACTCATTTGTCACTATTAAAATGGATCTTTTGTTCACGATTTTATATTTGAGAGAAAGATGGGCCATAATCAAAATATACATGTAATAGTAGATAAAATAATCAAAATAACCTGCAGGGCTACTCATGAAGTTGATTACAGTAAAATTAAGATCAGCTTCAGACTTTAACAATCTTTGAGGTTAAATTTATTGAATAATAATATTAATTTATACAACAATTAATGACAATTTCATACTAAAAGTTTATATAACTAAACAAATTTTCATGATTAAATGAACAGAAAGATTAAGATTAAATTATAATCGAGTAGTGATTTATACATTTTTAAGATGATTAAGGCAAGCTAAGAACGTATTAAGAAAGTGTCATGAGTAGCCCCCCTGGTTTTGACCTGCCACGGAAGTTTTTGGTACAACAAAACAGAATGGGAACAGATCAGGACTCCTGAAATTACTTACTCTAGAGGTAGGGAAAAGGGGATTATCCTTACAGTGAGTGTGGAGCTGATCAGTCGGTGAAACACGTGGTGCAAGACTGTCAGCTAAAGAAATTTTGTGGTAGCCTGCAAAACATGCATGAAGCGAAAAATAAAGTTCGTACCCACATGTAAGTATATTGTGAAATATGAAATTAAAATAAATTCAATGATTTATTTTCCATTAGTTTTAAATATTACAATAGCAAAGAAATAACTTACAATAAACATACTATGTAGAATCGTTTCTATTTAGAAATTTACTGCCTTACTAGACGAGTTTGTTCTTTGGTTCCATGTTATTGAATGCAAAAGAACAAACAGAAATAATTAAACATAAACAGAAAAATTATCAGAAAAAAAGATTAAAAATTAACTTCAATTGAAAACTCTGTTATCATCTGGTGTTCACCACATTCAGTATTAAAGTTTTGCGTTTTTTTATATGAAATAATGTTGTACCTACTTTTACTCAAGGTAATGACAACGATTTTCTTAAAACTAGTCAGTAATTTAAAAACAATATTTACTCTTAGCGTGTTGATATATCTATGACTTGTAATAGTGACATTAGGTATACTCGCATGTATCAAAAAAGAAAGTTTATCAAAAGGTTCTTGAAAACCAATCAATACCTATTTTATTATACGAAAACTCGTATATGTTACACCACTAGTATTTAAATATTACAACTGATATAAATTTCCCGAGGTTTTCTAATAAACATAAATTGACGATGTTAAATATATAATTCTATTTTATGACGTCATAATAATGTATTATATTATATAAACACATTTTATTCCAACTGAGACTTAACCCTTTCAAAACCCCTTTGATATTATCGATAAACGATTTCATTATATGTTTAACAGTTTCATTTGGTGAGTTTCCTTTCAATCGATTTTATGTTCCTAACGTTTTCAGTTATTTAGTGGAGTGTAAATCAAATTTATGCCTCCACCGACACTTTTTCACTTCAGCGGTCGAAGGTCAACGACGACATTCGACATCCTATACGTCTTGGTGAAAAAATACTGTCACAACATCTTGACTATTTTGGAAAATATTGAGCTATAGCTGAATATTTTCCAAAATAGAATCGATTAAATATGATTAGAATATTGGACTGTATAATGTAAATAATTGCACTTTGTCAAGGCGCGTTTCTTACGGCGATAAGGCAGATAACGAAATAAGAAGAAATGGATTGAGAAAGGAAATCCTACCAGTACGGAAGAAATCCTCGTCTCGATCGCTCACTCAATCCAACGAAAGATGCTTAGTCGATGCAGGGACACAACACTTCACATAATATGATGCTTCCTATAATGATTTTTCACAGCGATATTGAGAACTCAGCGCGACATAAGTAGCACTAATGACGTGCGTTCGAGGTCGGCGACAAGCAAGTACTATTTGGAGTATAGCAGAGCAGTTATATGGAAGGGAGAGGGGAAGGATTAAGACAACTGAATTGTATTCACGCAACCGAACACAATTTGTCAACATATTTTGACAATTTTCACTTGGATGACATGATATTTGGGGGAGAGCATAAAACAAATTCACACAAAAAGATATGTAAATGGATATTTTTCTTCTGTACCATCTCTTAGGTAGCATTGGTAAAAGACTCCATTAGACTATAAAAAGTCAGCTGTCTCAGAGTGGATGTATCTTGTGCACCTGAACCAATAATAGTAACAAAGTGATTTTTTTTTATTTTTTCTCGATAACACGAGGTTAATAATATACATTATATATTTTTTATATGTTTTATTTATGGTTATTTTTAGTTATTTTTTTAACTGCTTTGTTTGCGCCTTCTAAAATTTGTTGCAGAGGATACCGTGTACTTGCCAACCTTTTATAGATTGAAGCATCCATGATGCAATATCAGAGAGATAAGCTCTAGGCTTCTCAGCGGGAAACATGTTTAGTACAACCGAGGTCTAATGATATCCTCAATGTTCATCCTTCCAACTTCACCAGTTTTGAGAGACCACTACACGCTCTGTGCGGTCAAGGATACCCGCCAGTCTTCAGATAACCGCCAATCGTAATGCGTTATCTGTCAATATTAGACCGTATGTGTCGCGCCTTGTCGTACTTGTGAATCCTCGAGCCCTGAGTGTATATGAAAACGGCGTTGAGAAGAAGATCAGCGACTTGTCCTCAGGTGAGTCCTTTCCTCCTTTCTCCATCATAATTTTGGATTCGACAAGCGAAACGGGCGTGATAATTAAGATGCAACTTGTTAATTTTTATTTTACACATTTTTTTTTTTAAGAAAATATTACTACAATTTTAATTTAGATCGTAATGTTTCATTTTTTATTTGTTTCTCAGAAGCACAAACACACCTTTTTTTTCATAATAAAGATATATTTCTACATCAATCTGTCAAATAAAACCCTCGAAGATTCCCAGAAACGAGGAGATAATTATTAAAGAAATAATAAAAAAGTATAATATATGTATTCACCGAGTATTGTTGAAAAGTAATATTCTGGAATACAAAATGATCAATATGACATTATGTATAAACAAAACTAAGATAAAATATAAACGTTACAAGGAAATTAAATTTCAAACGGTTATTTACACAATTCCATTTTGTTTTCCGATAAATTTCAGATTAAATTTCAAATGTTATTTGTTTTAACTCTAAAATTCAATTACTGTTAAACAAAAAGATGATTCTATATATTTTAAATCATAAATAATTTGTAGCTATATAGGTACGTTCACAAGCCATATTTTTCTTTCATAATAAATTAATTTTATTTAACACAATTTACTTTACTTTGAGTTAAAAATTTGTCAAATGGAAGTTATAGTGATTAATGATTTTTTTTTCATTTGATACAATTTACACTTCTTTAAGTTACAAATTAATGAAAGGTAATTTTTTGTGATTAATATTTTTTTTTCATTTGATACAATTTACACTTCTTTAAGTTACAAATTAATGAAAGGTAATTTTTTGTGATTAATATTTTTTTTTTATTATATACAATTAACTTTTCTTTATGTTAAGAATAAGTGAAATCTAAATTTTGTCGATGAATAAATGTTTTTTTTTTCATGATGCTTATTGGTTTTAGTTTTATCAATCTAGGATTGCTGATGCAGTGCAAAAAATAAAGATGACATCTTGGATCACAAATCCATTTACGTTTATAATAAAAAGCTTTTAAGTAATGTAAAGTACAATTGGTAAGCACAGTTGGTAAGCCGTTCGGTTTCTTTGCGGGCGTCCTCGGTCCGATTCCCAGGAGAGGAGAAGTTTATTTCTCACGTAAATATTGGTTCTCTGGGCTGGAAACACTGGTTAGTTGGAAGAAATTGTCACACGGCTATAAATTCGCCATTTGCGCCGAGTGCAAGGAAATTTTCATTTTTATTATTATTATACAATATGTATTGGGCGCATGAAAAAAAATACAACAAATAAATATATTCATTAGTCAGCAAATTGTGCACTGTAACAGGGTGTCTAAGGCAACAGGTTTGGATAAACCAACTTTGTTAAGACATACGTGCGAATGATTATGAGGTATTCTGTAGAAGCACAGACTGACACTTTGAACCAAAACGCTTCTTAGAACATCAGAAATGAAGGTCTTGAAATCTATCGCTGGATTAAACTCTCCAAGATCGTGTTCGCAATGTGGATATACAAAAAATGTGAAAGATGGAAGACATTATTTACTGAAATAGATCTACCAGAAGATTCTGGAGGGACCAAGTGGCATAGATGAACGGTGACAGACTTGCCCTGCAGCTAATCGTCCGCCTGGAATATCTCGAAGAGACGGAAGGATAGTTGAATTCATCATCTAAGGAACTATAGTTTCTGTGTCACGTACCAAAAGGCCTATCAAAAGAAAAGAAGGAGAAATTTTATTTTAAAAATTCAATACAAAACTTTCCTATAGAATAAGTCTTTGGGCATTATTTTTAAATTATGTAGAATTATTTTTTATGATATTCACACAGTTGCTTAAATAATAATAAAAATAATATTAATATTAATAATAGCGCTCTTATATTTCCAAGTTTGCTGAGTTTTGTATGTACACACCTCATATCTCCAATAAATCTATCGAGTTCTAAGGAGTTTTATTTCAAGAAATATTTAAATAACACAGTAGCGTAGGAAATAATAGCACATGACTTAAATTTATAAAAATGTACCTTAAAATAGACAAGGACTTCTTGGAACCATTAAGTATTAGATAAGCTCTTTTGATATGTAATTAGTCATAACCTGAGTATAATCGTCATAACAAGTTTGTATTTCTAAATCAAAATAATAACCGGAAATTATAATTGCCAATGTAGCCTAAGTATACAAATGATGGCCAATGTATCTGAAGTAAACTCATATTAATGATCTTTAAACTATAAACTGGGTTATGTACCTACATATCAATATCTAGAAAACAATTGCTGTACCGTATATGGATGTTATGCAATTCCATTGTTGAAGAAAGTTTGACAATAAATCATGTAAGACATGTATTATAATAGGGATGAATTTGTATTATTATTATCATTGTTTTTTCATTATATTGATACCAAAACCCGAAGACAGAAACAAATCTATATTTCCAATATAAACGTGATATGGAAATATTATTTTTTCATATTATTTCAAAATAAAATTTAAATTAACACAACATGTTTGTTTTACCTTTAAATTGAGAGTAGGTACAATAAAAATGAACTTTATTATGGTTGATTCGAGAATATTCAACCTTCGAAAAAAAGGACATTAGCCAAGGTTAGAATAATATAAACTAATGAAGTAGAAAGTTTAACTTTGACCACAAATCCATTCATTTTAATTTATAATTTATAGTATTTTTTAACAGATTTTTAATTATCTCAATAGAGACGAAGTTGGAATATTTACTGTAGGAGAACCGGGAAATCAAGGCACCTACAGGGCTTACGACCTGTCGTCGGCTGGTTTACGTGATCACTTTATGTTACGTGATCGTCTCTATTGAGATAATTAAAAATCTGTTAAAAAATACCTTTGACTCCCGACAGGGAAAAAAATCCAATGTTTGCGCATATGCAATAATAAAAATATTCGACTATAATTTATATATTTTTTGTGAATTGAATGTTGCTATGTTTTAAATTTTGGATGGCTGAGAAAAACATGCGCTGGTCATAAACTCGCCAATATATGAATAAAAGAAATATTGAACAAACAAAATTACAATAAATTAACTCTGTCATTTCGTTTTGAGATTCCCATTTCATTTTGAAACTATCTCACATTCTACGGTGTGATGGAATAGAGTAGATACATAGTTCCCTTTCTGATTTATCTGTGTAAGCCGTCAATTTCGTTGGCTCATTTGAATGTTCAATAGGAAAAGACATTTTAATATCAACCGGCAGAGACGTAGGTACATGACCCTCATCTTCCCTCAGATTTGATGCAAACGAATTCGTGAATCAAACTCTGAAAATGAAAAGCAATATAAATGGGGACGAGCAATCAGGACGGAATCTCAGTTGGTTCGGTACTTTGGGGCCATTTTGAGACTTTAATTATCGCAAATCTTTGTGCATCACACCTCACGTAGCGGTTGCATTTAAATTCGATTGCGGTGCAGTTTGTAATTGGTGTGACCTCACGGGACTTGTGTTTATTAACAGGTTGCCCCAATTCCTTTATAAGATGAAGTTCCTTGTGAAATTTTCGATTACTCTTAATATTTTTTCTCCTTGACATCGTTATATTTTCTTATCTTAAAAACCGACTTGAATAACTATCAAGTTATTTGATGGAATTTCAAAATAACAATTTGTTTGATTCTACACTGTTATTTGCCTATTTATTGAAAATCTCAAATAAGATATTGCTATTCTTCTTCTTCGATGGCGCTACAGCCCAAGTCGAGCCTTAGCCTCCTTCAAATTTTGACTCCAACCCCGTCTGTCTTCAGCTGATATTGCTATTGGCAACGTTAAATACAAAAATATGTATAGGATCTATTGAACTGTATGTAAGAATATTTAAATCAATGATAGGATGCGAGTAAAGATAAAAGGCTATGTCTGCAAGACAATGATCCGACCGGTGCTTATATATTATATGGTAGCGAGACCTGGGCCGTCCGTCGAAGGTAAGTTCAGTCAGTGCAAACAGCCGAGATGAAGATGTTTAGGTTGATGTGCGGCGTCACAAGGAGAGATAAAATTTGTAATGAATATGTGAGAGATAGCCTGTCGTACACGATGTCTCCGTTAATCTGATGGAAAGTAGGCTGAGGTGGTTCGAACGTATTCGAAGAAAACCGCCAGAAAACGTATGTAACACTGCACTGGACTATCGAGTTCCCGGTAAAAGACCAACAGGGCCTCCTAAAAGACGAGGGAAGAGCTTGGTGGCGGTGGATATGCGGGCACGTAATGTCTCTGAGGACGATGCTTAGGATAGAGCGGAGTGGAGGAGCGCAGTAAAGATACCTGACCCCGCCACCATGTGGGATAAAAGCTAAGGAGCAGAGAGTTAGAACCAAACAAGTTGTTTTAATTTTTCTTTTTCCTCCTTTTTTAGTAGACCTGTTGGTCTTTAATACAAAAAAAATGCCTCCTGAGATGACGAAGTCCAACTATCCTTCCATCTCTTGGGTGATTTTCCGGGTAGACGGCGACCAGAAGGGATTTCAATTGCTGCTATATACGCAAGTCTATCACTGTCCATTTTGCCTACGTGCTCCCTCCAGTGCCATCTTCTATAAATTATTTTGTTGTATTTTTAAATAATGTAGGCTTTTATCCCCCTATCTGTAGACTTACTCGCGATAGCAAGTCGTTGACCAGACCTTTAGTAGACATTTTTTTTTATTTTTATTAAATTCACAATATATTATATAAACTATAAAACAATCAAACTATATAGTAAAGATGCACAGTAAGAAAATACATATTTTTCTTTACCAGAGTGCAAGCACTCGTGTGTAAAGGAAACAATTTAATACAAAAAACACAAAATATTATGTATACCTACATAATTATTATCTATACAAAAAGAAGTTAATATAATTTACATATCAGCCAAATTAAATAATTTTTTATGTATTTAAAATAGCACATTTTTTATAAATACTTTTAAAAGATGGCACATGAAAATCACGAAATAGTTGCAAAGTTGGGTAGACAGATGGTTTTTTATTTCTTATTTTTATTATCAACCTGCCAAATTTCGTATTTTCAAAAAATATGTATATTTCCTTGTCTTGATTAGCGAAGCTTTTGAAATGTATATTCACAGATAGTCAATACGTGTATAGATGCAGTGTATGTACAGCGTGCTGATATTTCGTTTCCTACCCACATTTTATTTTGTGAGATACCTTTTCTGTGAATACCTTTCATGCTTTTGTAACTTTTTTAATTTTTTTTATTTACCCAGTTTTTTTTTTTTTTAAATAAAAATGAATATGTCCTTGTTAAACAAGTACATATACATCTTCCTACGTTCCCTAAACTAAGCATAAATGCTTGTCCTATAGGTGAACGAGATCGGTCGAGGCAGGATTCGAACTCGCGACCACTGGATTACTAACCCAGCGCGCTAACCGCTCTGCCATCCACCCATCCAATTATGTAAGTATTTTTAATAATAATCGTGTTTTTAATAATAATACTATTATATCCATCGGTTTTATACCATGTTTATTTAACCAATTAAAAAAAACACATAAAATTATAATACTGTTAAATTTATTATATTTGACAAAATTCTAACGTTCTATGAGGGACCGTTTACTATCCTCGTTAAAAAAACAAGTAATTAATAATTGTGAACCACAATATGAAACTAATTTCTAACAGCCAACATCAATTTCAATTTCAGGCTCCACTGATATTCAATATTCTTCTCGACTATCTAAAATCAATCAATTCCACACTCAAATTAAAAAAAAGAAAAGATGTTTGTATTGTCTAAGGATGGCAAAAGTATTCTTTCATCGCTAACCTTCCTTAGTTGAAATATATGTTTTTTTCTTTTCAATTTTTATTTGCAATAATCATACTTACTTACTTACTCAGCCTCTTCTTGAGTCCAGTATTGGACAAAGGCCTCCCGCTTGGACTTCCAATGGTCTTTATCTTGTGCCATTCTTCGCCATTCAGGACCTGCCACTTTTTTTATGTCATCGGACCATCTGGTCTGGAGCCTTCCAACGCTTTTGCTTCCCGTTCTTGACCTCCAGTCCATCGTCCATCTGACATCCGAGATATATGACCCGCCCAACTCCACTTTAACTCCGCTATTCTTTTGGCCACATCCGCTACTCCTATGTTCTTCCTAATCCATTCATTAGTTTTGTGGTCCCTTAGCGAGATATTCAACATTCTTCTTTCCATCGCTCTTTGTGTCACTCTTAGCTTTTCCATCATTTTCTTAGTAATTGCGGATGTTTCAAAGCCGTAAGTGAGCACAGGGAGTACACAAGCGTCAAAATCTTTTTTCTTTAAGTGGATTAGGACATTTGTAGATTTAAGAACATTTGATAATTTGCTGAACGCTGACCATCCTAGACCTCTTCTTTCTATTTCAGCTTCTAAATTATATCTTCCCAGTTTCACGGTGTGACAGAGGTAGACATATTTATTTATTTATTTATTTATTTAATATTGCTTCTCGGGCAACTAACAGGTACTATGTCAAATATTAATTAAACACGCACCCAATAACAAGTTGCCACATTCTGGAGACTTATGATATTAATCGTCTCACAGATCCAGACTGAAAACACAATTAAAAACTGTGTCTCCACCGGGAATCGAACCCGGGACCTTTGGATCAGCAGTCAGTTACCTAACCAACTGAGCCATGAAGGCCGACAATTCTACTCTGATTCTACTCTGCCAATATCTTGACCATCAATTTTTATGGGTTCTGAACCTATAGAGGACATAATTTTTGTCTTAGTAATGTTCATTTTAGTCCCACTCTAATGCATTGATTCTTGAGGTCTGTTAACATTAATTTAATTTCTTGCTCTGTATTGGCAAATAGGATAATAATCATGGTTACCCTACATATTATATTTTTGTTATTTAAATATTCTTTAAAAAGTATTGTTGCAAGTGGTTTATAAGTACCCAACTGGCGACATTAGTGACATATTGTTTTGTATAATATTATTTTTGTGTCATTTATGTCTGTCAAAAATATGAATTTATTTAACCTCGATATAGGTTTATCCTAGTGAAGTGTAATACATTATTTCATATTAATTGTACTCAATAACTTGTAAGATTTTTATAAATAAATTTTAATATTAATAAACGATATCTTTTGAATATAATTTTTTAAAAAACAAAAATAATAGCATATTAAAATCATCATTTATATGGTGATTCTACAGACATACACATTTTGATTATTCATACTTCGCTCGTTTGCGAGAACAACGACATAAGTCGAAAAATCCGATTTTTGAGTTAATAATGCAGAAATATTGTGTTTATCAATATTAAAGTGAAACAACGACACATGTGCTGTTTCTCTCGCACTTATAGATATATTGTACTGAGAATTGGAGACGACATGAATATTGATAAACACAACATTTCTGCATTATTTACTCGAAAAACGGATTTTTGACTTATGTCGTTGTTCTCGCAAACGAGCGACTTGTCAAAGTTTAAGTTGAAGCTTTTAAACTATTTTCGGAGGAGGCATTCCATATCTTAAATTTCGGCACCCGAGGCGGCAAGGACTATGTGCGCGGGAAATTCTCGTTAAAAGTCCTTGATCCCTGGATATTGTTTGAGGACACATATTTTATGATTAGTCTCATACACAAATAGTGTGTTGGGCGTGGAAAGTTTAACATGAATATTCCGCACAAGGCGCCATCTCGTGACATCATGTCTCAGCGTTGTTCCTGATCTCTAGTTACATAAGGGAAATTCGCTGTGATCTTAACACCACACGTACACATGCCACACACCCACTCCATCATCTCCACTTATCCCATCTTTCCTCCAAGTGATCTCGTTAGTTGATGCTGCGAATGAAATACCAACTATCCCGCCTTCACGACCAACTGTCGAATTTTCGCAGCACCAATTTCCTAATCAAAAAGAATTACCTACGAGCACAAAAAACAAACTCGTCACAAAAATATATTATAGACCGCGTTCTATGTAGACCGCATTTCATTTTACTTTATTCTTTATTTTACCTATTTTCTTCGTACATTTAACATTTATTTGAGTGTGATATATTCTTCAAATGCATGATTCAGATGTTAAAAAATGAATAATAATTGTGTCCCTCTAAAACATTCTTGGGAGATGTAGTGTAGTAAAAATTTGTGGTTATAATTATACATTATACAAATGTGTATGATAAATTTAAAAAAAAATCTTCATTTTTTATATCTTTTTAACGGTGCTACATTATGTGTTCAAAACTATAGCACAAGAATTTATGCTTACTTTAGTGAATGTATGAGGGTGTATATTTATTTCTTTATGCGATTCCATAAAAAATAAAGTGGTTACACAGCATGATTTGAAATGAATGAAAAATTATAAAACTTATAAACAATAAAAATAATAAAAAAACAAAAATACAATGTCAATACATATTAGCAACAAATGGAAACATAATATTAAAAATTATAAAAAATTAAATTTATATAATAGGTATATATAGAAACGGTAGATACATCATTAAAGAATTAGGTAATACAATTGCTTACATATTTACCTATATGACAAAAATCAGGAATAAAAAAATCTATGGATACAGCACTAACACACCACAGTTATATGTGTGTAAAATTTTAATCTTATCAATCGATAGTTATTTTATGCTTAAAAATATATACACGTTTCAAGAAAACATTCATTCTTTAAAAAAGGACATATTCATTCTTTTAAAAAAGGACATATTCATTCTTTTAAAAAGGACATATTCATTCTTTAAAAAAAGGACATATTCATTCTTTAAAAAAAGGACATATTCATTATTTTAAAAAGGACATATTCATTCTTTAAAAAAAGAACATATTCATTCTTTAAAAAAAAGACATATTCATTCTTTAAAAAAAGGAAATATTCATTCTTTAAAAAAGGACATATTCATTATTTTAAACAGGACATATTCATTCTTTAAAAAAAGAACATATTCATTCTTTAAAAAAAGGACATATTCATTCTTTAAAAAAAGGACATATTCATTATTTTAAAAAGGACATATTCATTCTTTAAAAAAAGAACATATTCATTCTTTAAAAAAAAGACATATTCATTCTTTAAAAAAAGGAAATATTCATTCTTTAAAAAAAGGACATATTCATTATTTTAAACAGGACATATTCATTCATTAAAAAAGGAAATATTCATTCCTTAAAAAAGGACATATTCATTCTTTTAAAAAGGACATATTCATTCTTTAAAAAAGGACATATTTATTCTTTAAAAAAATGTTTGATCAAGGACATATTCATTCTTAAAAAAATTTTTTTGATCATTGACATATTCAAGGACATATTCATTCCTTAATAAACATATTTTATCATCAAAATTCAAAAATGGTTCAGTTAATGATCACCGGTATGTTATCGGCAAATAATTTGAAAAAACGCGTTCTCCCTCTCCTGCAAAATATGTCAATATATTTGCCGATAACTATACTTTGGGATATGCCACCCTAGACAACGTGTCATTTAGCTCAAGAAAAGAAACAAGAAAAGATAACTCAATATATGGAAGTGACAGTTGTCACGTGACTGGCAACATTGAGTTTACCTTTTCTTGTTTCTTTTCTTGAGCTAAATGATACGTTGTCTAGGTGGGATGATCGGAAATCGGCATAGCATGTTCACGATTTAGTGAAGACGGGGATTTTCAGTGGGAAAAACTTCCCTTATATACCAAACCGATGATCTCCAAACCTCGACACTTTTTTTTTCCTTAAGTTTACTCTTTGAGCAAGAGCGTTCTAAGAATCCATTCCATTATCCATTTCTTATTGCTTTGTAAGGGCTGTTTTTTTTCCTATCATTATTATTGAGTATGGGTATGGAAACGGTAAGTCTGGCTCCTGGGAGTGGATGCGTATACTAGTGCGCAGCCTCTTTATAGGTGAATGTTGCCAATTTTAAAATTATTTCAATACAATTAGTACGTGTATGTAACTTGTACCTATAAAATCCGCCCGTTTATAAAATATGTACTTATCGTTACTGAAAAATTTTCCCGGATGTACGCTAAACAAATCACCAAATTTCATCGTAATCAGATGGATGGTATAAGAGCACAAATAGGACTTTCAAAAATACAAGTGATACTTAAAATCTGCATTTTTCACCTATAGAAAGAGGATGCACAATGGTAAACACAACCGACCCCAGGTGCCAGACTTACCTATTTCATACCTATTTTTGCATTGATTACTTGACATTTGCATCAATGCTTCAGGTTTAGTAAAGAAATCAAATTATTTTCTGTTTAGCGCCATTGCGAAATAAAAGTTTTTGAGGTTTCTTCACTAAACCTGAAGCATCAATGCAAATGTCATGACATAATTTTCCAGATATTTTTGCCTTCTTTAATCTATTTAAAATATATATTGCTCTACGCCTTATATTTTTCAGGAAATATAACATGAATGTCAACAATCGGGGTTTGCTTATTATTTTTATATAAAAATATATTACACAGAATATTCTTCAATATTAAAGGAATATTTTTCTTTACATCAGTAAAATATTATATTTTTATATCAGTAAAATATTGTTATTTTATAATTAATTAAAAATAAAAAAACAACCTAGATGAAAAGTGACACCTGTGGAAGCTATCATAAATTGATAGATATTTAGTTTGGTTCGGAACCACATGAGTGATCCAACGGTCGTTTCCTTCAAGAGAATTTCATTCTCTTGAAGAAATCGGCAGTTTAAAGCCAAGACGCGTGTATGAAGGAACATTTTGTATGGTGTAGTGGACTTTTTGCATGCGAAAAACATCAACTTAGAGGCTTCGTACCATATATGTTCTATATATATGAATGAATTCAGAATTTGAAGCAGAACATTTTATGTGTTTTTTGTGTGTATGTATGTGTGTCCGTCGCTCCCTTATAACTTTTGATCCGCTCAATCAACAGAGTCCAAAATTTCAGAATATATAGATAGTTATAGGCCTACAAAACTTTCATACTCCGAATTTCGAATTTTTGCTTCTGTCAGGGCTTATATGTAAACTTTTGAATTTTTACTCTATTTTTCCATATACCTATTCCAAAAACCATGGTTCAAATATAGACAAATACGAAATCTCCAATTTGTTTTTCTAAAAAATTCCTTTTTTTATTAAAAAATACATTTTTTTATGATAAATTTATGTGTTTAACTGCCTTTCTTTCCAAAGTTTTTAAAAATATCGAAAAAAGCCGAAACACCCCAACTAGAAAATTTAATTTTCTTTAAAAAATATGTACATTGTAGTAGTACATCTCAAACTTTTTTTAACAATATTTATAAAAATTGAATATAGTGACGACATCGTTCCATACAATTTGTAAGGCAGTATACACTACATAATATATACGGGGACTCAATAGTTTGATACTCTATCTCCAAACATTCATACATACCATCATTCTGTTTTCATATTCTGGGTAAAAAAAAGACTGACCTCCATACGTTCCTATCCTGACATACATACCTACATGTTTTATATAGAAAACAAAATATATTTAAGTTTAAGTTTTGTACGTATTCTTCAATTATACATACTATCGCCATCGACAGTTGGATCTCATGTGTTACATGCAACTAGTTATATTGAAAGGTGCTGTCAAAGAAATGAAAGAGTATTAAGACAGACGTCGCCCAACTGGAAAATATAATATCTAGATTTAGACCTCCTCAAGTAAACAACTTTAATTCTAACTTGTATTCATTACCATGAAGTCTTCAAAATTGTATTATTAAAATTGATAATAAAGATTATTGGTTTAAAACAAGTTTATTAAAAATAAAATCTCTCACCATTTAAGAAAATTACTATCTGGAAAAGAGTTTTTTTTTTCAAAATTATACGTTTTGTGGTAATGATGCAATGTAAAATTGAAAAAAAAAACAGGTACGTTGGCAGCAGCAGTCGCCCCCACATAGTTAAATATTTGTATCAATAGAAAGTCAACACCATTGGTAGCTAGGTATTCAGTATTCTGACAAAAATCCACTCATAAAAGCTAATCCGTGTGATATTTGTCACTGGAGCTACAATAAAATTAGCGCATGTATTAATTCCATGAATTTCATATCGCAGAATGCAAAACCGCAACACCAAACTAAAACAAAACACACGAGAACATATTATTATTGTTGAGCTTATAATTTATAATTTTGAGCTTTTAAATTATAATTTATAAAACTTGATGTAAATTATTTTTGTATTACCATAATATTACGTGTATTGAAACTCTCCTCACTAATCCAAGGGTATATAGTGGGGAGCTATAATTTCGCAATTTTTAACGTAATTTTTAGTGCAGATCATCAACTAGTATCATGCTGAGATTGTATTCTGAAAGTTTCATCACAATGTATCTGTGTATGTATCTGTTAAATATATATTATTAAATATAAAAAAACAGCAAAATATACATATATTGTTTCCTTTTTAGTATTTTTATGGGTTAATAATAAAAATATATTTATCGTCATTCATATTATTTGCGAAATACAACGAAACACTAAAAAACACAGTATTTACATAATATTTTTTTAATAATAAGACAAATTCTGTTTTGAAAAATAAATTTTCTCTTTACCAAATGTTTATTCATTCTCCTAAAACTCCTAGGTGGTTGAGTTCTATAGTAGTCATTTTCCACCCTTCTGAAGATAACTGGCAACATTAAGTAGAATCGCATATCTATATAAATAAATATTGTAATTTCTTCCCAATTTTTTTATATATTTTATTATTATATTTGTACAGGAATGCCTGGCTTTTTAGGTTCAATAATTAATTGAAAAGGGGCTAATCAGCCAAAACGATCGTCCCGTAAGAGGAAAATAAATTATTGTGGAACATAAATCATTTCATTTATTTTTTTAAAACCATGACAAACTAAATATCTACTTAATATATTTCAACATTAAGTTTATAGTATATTTGTAAAAGCTTGCGTTTTCCTACGCCGTGAATTCTACACCGAATTACTGACCGTAAAAAATATTAAAAAAAACTCTGTTAAAATCTGTCCCGTGTTGGTACATTTAAGTAATGTACACTGGAGTTACGTTGATGTGACTAATAACTACAGTGCATCATTGTATGGAAATCCATTCCTTACAAAACTTCGGCCAGCGAGCTGTTTACGGTCCGAATCATTATTAGAAATTATTTATTTTGATCCTTCACATTTCTGCACAAGTCAACATTGAATTTTTACCCGAGTAAGACAGTTGATCGTTTATTAGGTTTAAATTGTATTTTAATGTGTAATAATGGAAACATTAGTATATTAAAAAAAGCAATAATATTTACACACGTGGACTTTCTCTTAATTTATAAAGTTTATCAAGAGACTGGCAAAGGTCAATTCTGTCATAATTATGTTATCTGTAATTCAGTTACAAAATTTTATCAGAGACAATAATTAATATGACACATAATATGGTATTGTGCAGAGGCGTGGCACTTCTTACCATTTGATGAAACGACAGTCTTCTGAAATTGGTGAGATTCGGCTTCATCCCCCCGAAGGCCCTATTTCCCCCAGAAACATTAACGGCATCACCATGGAAGCCCTGCTGGACTCTTGGCAGGCTCGATGGAGCTCGTGCCCCGTGGGACGAACAACATTCTTGTTTTTCCCTGATGTGAGGACTAGACTTCGTCAATCTTGGGCCGTCCCAGATTTCTGGACATCTCAGTTTATTACAGGACACGGCAGCTTTAATAGCTACCTTCATAAATTCCGCCTTGTAAACTCGTCCTCATGTCAGTTATGCCATCACCCTGACCAAACTTCAGAGCACATCCTCTGGGAATGCTCTCACCCAAATGTGTCCTACAACAGAACGGAGCTCCTCGCGGCAGTCCGTGGGCCTCTTCAAGGTCCCATTGGGCATGCGGATTTAGTGGTCTCTAAGAAGAACTTTACAGCCTTCAAATTGTTTTGCCATGGCTATAGTGCCCTTCTATCTGCTGAATAAAAAAAAATTAAATTCCAGAGTGTCCTTGGTCAACTCTCTGATGCCCAGTTTTACAGTCACAGGCTTGAAGTACTCTCGCGACAATCCATGTTTGTGAAAATTATGTTCACCGACGTTGATTGTTATTTTTTGCACAATTGTGCCGAGACCACGAGTCTAGAGGAGCTTCTAGAGCTACTCTTCGTGCCATGCATTCTTTGTCATTCTTACTAGTGTTCTGTGAAGGGGCCGTTTCAGTCCCCATATGCGGAACGGGTGGAGGTGGGCGTAGCTAGGTATTGTATAGTTATTTAAAATCACTAAAATTCGCATTACCAAAGGGACTTTTAGGGGTCCCACGAACAACAGCAAACGGCACTGATCTGAAGAGACCTAATTAACACCACTTTTCTGAAAAAATAACGCGAATAATAACACCGATTTCTTAAAAACAACACCACATTTTTGAAAAAAAATAACACCGCTTTTCTAAAAAAATATCGCCTCTTTTTCAAAAAAATATCGCAATATCTCAGGTATTATTTTATAAATTTTGTGCTGTCTTGATTTGATCTGAGACTCGACTGAATAAAGATATGACTGACTGATCACATTCCCAAGAAATACTATTTCAGATTATTTGTGCAATTAACAAATACAAATTACAAGATACCTACATACACAATATGTATGTATATGCATATCATGATGACTCCAATTCCATTTTTTAATCTATGTACAATAGTTAAGTATATATTATATTGTTTAGATACTTTTTAAAAATGCAAATAGGTACAACCCATATTTCTCCTGTGTGCTAGCCCTAGAACAGGTATACCTTGTTGGGCAGCAGTTATCTATTTTTAATCAAGATTATTTAAATGGTGTGATAAAGAAATAAATAAATAAAAAATAAATCTATCTGTAACAAAATTTGGTGATACTCCAACAAGGTATGTTGATCCAAACATTTACAGAAATGATATGAGGGTTAATAATTAAAATTTTAACGACTGTTTCGTGTGGTCGTTCAGAATAGGAATTTATAAAATTGTAGATGAAAAAAGCAGTGTTTCCTATTTATTCTAATAATTATGGAATTCTACATAGTCGACGCCGTCCGTGTGAAAAAAATAAAAATTGCAAAAGAATTATTGTTAAAAAATTGCCTCCAAACGAAACGAATTGTGCAATCCTGCTCTCCATTTTACATTTTACGTAGATAGAGTGATATTCCAACAAAGTACATAGTAAAAGTAAGTATATATGTACCTACCTATGTATCTACATAGTTTTAATATACCCACACTATTAAGGTCTGCAATGCTGTCCCATATTATAATATATCATCGTTAACATTGTTACACTTCCATTGCACTACAGTACATAGGTATAATCTAAGTATGTATGCAAGTAAGGAAAATCACTGGTTTTATACATGTAACTAACTTCACAATTATTATTCTCCATTATCATGCTATGTTCCCACCCTATCATAGAATGTTACTGTTATACTTAAAGCTACTGCTTCAATTACATACAAACTTCATTTCGGTAGAGGAGAAATGCATGAACGTAAAACGTAAGTATGTATGCAGGTATATTATACAGAGTAAATTGATTTTCCTTCTATAGCTTCAAACAAAGATATCAAATATCTTATCTTTAAATCTAAATCATTTTGAATCAGGTCCCCTTAAAGACTTTTTAAACGTTTGAGATTTGTACAGCGTCGTTATATGATTTCGAGCTTTATGGTGCTTTAAGGACTATGGGCATCTGTTTCATTGCAAAGGTCCACTCGTGCTTCAACATCGATCATAAGTGGTTTCATTGTCTTTGTCCACTTCCCTTAAGAAATTCGCTCTTTGTGATCCTGAAGACCTGAGCATGAGATGCCACTCAAAAGTTTATTTTCCCTGACAAAATTATTTATAATCAGTAAACATTTCAAACAGCATCATTAATGAATGAAGACTTTTTTCTCACAAATTATAAGCATTGCGTCTCCAAAAAAACACCATTTATATTTATCAAATTGATACCAGGCAGTGCAGCATAATATTATAAACATTGCATTAATCAAGCCAAAAGACGACAAATTTATGCGAAAATATGAACGTTTTTGTAATCTGTAATAATATTTATGTAGGTTTTACTGATAGAATGCGTTGTATATTGAGTAGGGAATAGGAAATATTCACATTAAGGATCATTCTTCCTATAAGTACAATTGGCGTTACAGAATTTAAATTGGTAATGAAACCGTTAAATGACATCTCACATAGCTAAGCAATAGGTTCACCACCCAATCTAAATGTTGCATTTTTAAAGATTGACCCATATTGTCATGCTTCGTTGTTGTACTTACACACTAGACAATTAATAGTTTGCTCTGTGGATTCTGCCTGTTCTGATTTGTTGTATAAATCAATATTTTTCTTATTCGTATTAATTGAGTTTATAGCATATTATCAAATATGTATTTGCTCATCACCTGGTTTGAGAACCCAGGCAGCACCGTGACGTACTTAGTTTGACAAGGTCCATTGTCGTTGCATCAAAGTGAAGAGTCACCTATGCATTGTTCCTAGGTGAATGCCGCAGAACTAATAGCCTCTGAAGACATCTTCAAATATAATGCATCTAAGTACCAACGATACCATACACTAGGTACTAAAGCCACATTGATTGCATAGAGCTTTCACGTACCTAGTGGTCATCATATAATTGATTAATCACTATAATTATTTTTTGACAAATCAAATATCCATATAAGTCATCGGTGGGTTCACTTGTTGTGGAATCTCTCTATAGATCTCAAGAGAGATTTCTTTTTCCTTATCGTGGAAATCTGTGAGTTTCAATTTAAAAAGACTTGTTCGTGTAATTTTACTAAACTAGTTGCATGTAACACATGAGATCCAACTGTCGACAGCGATAGTATGTATAGTTGAAGAATAAGTACCAAACCCATAAATACAAATTATTTATTATTTTATGATATTTAGTTTTCTATACAACACATGTACCTAGGTAGTCAAGATAGGATAGTATGGAGGTCAGTCTTTTTTTCCTACCCGGAATATGAAAACAACATGATGGTATATGTATATTGTATGTTTAGAGATGAAGTATCAAACTATTAAGTCTTCATTGATATTGTGTATAGGTGACTACCATACAAATTGTATGAAGCGATGTCGTCACTAAATTCAATTTTTATAAAAATTGTTAAAAAAAATTTGAGATGTACTGCTACAATATTAATATTTTTTATATAAAATTAAATTATCTAGTTGGGGTGTTTCGGCTTTTTTTTACTGAGATATAGGGAAAAATAAAATAAAAATTCAAAAGTTGATAACCCCTGACTGAAACAAAAATTCAAAATTCCGAGTATAAAAGTTTTGTAGGCCTGTAACTGTTTATATATTCTGAAATTTTAGGCTCTGTAAATTGAGCGGATCAAAAGTTATAAGGGGGACACACACACACACACAGACATACACACACACACACACACACACACACACACACACACACACACACACACACACACACACACACACACACACAGACACACACACAGACACACGAAATGTTCTACTCCGAATTTTGAGTAAATCCGTGTATGGAACATATATGCTGCGAAGCCTCTAAGTTGGTGTTTTTTGACTTCAAAGTTGGAAAAGCCTTGAAAAAAGTAGACCTCTCCATACAATTCTCGCGTATTCTGGCTTGATACATTGTCGATATGTTAAGAGAACAAAGTTCTCCTGAACAAATCGACAGTTGGATAACAATATATTTACAATAATTTAAATATAATATATACAATTTATAGGTTGACTCAGAATTGATACTGTCTAACCGAGGTATGTTTTTAGAATTATACTATGTTAAATTTTCATTCATAACCTAAACTTTTTATTGTTCCCATGCAATAAATAAGTTTTCAATACAATAATAAGTTTTTCACTAAATAATAATTATTTTATTTGATTATTATTATCATAGCAACAGTAATGATCTACTGACATCACTTTCTTAAGTTTTTACACTTTAAGAAAGAACCTGTGAGACGGTTCTGAACCTAGTTATAAAGCCATAACCCAACCTCCACAGATTTCAATGCTATACATTTCATTGTTTTTAATTTTATATATAATAAATATATTAACATATTTTACACTTGTTAAAACGCTTGCACATCGTTCACAAATAAATGCATATATGATAAGTAATATTTTATTACATTTCTTCTTCTTCTCAGCCTACTCCCGTCCACTCCTGGACGAAGGCCTCGTCCATTACCTTTCACATGGCGGCTGATGTCATTCCTCCATCTCATTGGCGGTCTTCCAACACCTCTAACTGTCGTTCTTGGTCTCCATGCCAACACTATCCTTACATTTATATTTTTTTATATGCTACTTTTTGATCATTTTTATCAAAAATGCGACATAAAAGAAATGGAGGTTTATTTTAAAATCCCTCTAAAGATTTTTCATTTGCGGTTAGCATCTGCATCGCTTCACTTCACTCCACTAGCTCATAAAAATGTTTATTGTATATACTATTCTTCGTACATTCACCCCTAAGTGTATCCATATGAATTTGATTATAAAATTCTCTCTTCTTTCCTCTCGTCATCGTGGCACTTTGTAGTCTCCTTATACATACCTTCATATTATATCCCGGAGAAAACCCCGCCTCTTTTCCTTAAAAAAGCAACATTATGTATGTGTGACATTCAAATACTATTTCGTAATATTCTTCACGACAATATTATTATACATTTCAATTTGTTATGTCCAGATATGGGAAGAAATATTTTCAAATTTCATCACACACTACGTATTGATACGATGTTAGTAACACACGTTTATACGAAGATTATTTCTTTGAATGATAAATAAAACAAAATTTCCTTGAATTACATTCCATTTCATAAATAAATACATACATACATACAATTTTTCTTTCAAACATACCTCAACATAAATTTAAATTTTCAATTGTTTGAGAGGGTATTGAATATTTTACAGATAAATCATATAAAAAGAATTAGATCATTATCTATGAAACTAATTTTATTTATTTTATGTTGCTTCTCGGGCAACTAACAGATGCTATAATTATTTAACACGCACCCAATAACAAGTTGCCACATTCTGAAGACTTACGATATTTATCATCTCACAGATCCAGACTGAAAACACAATTAAAATCTGTGTCTAACCTAACCGAACCAACTGAGCCACGAATATATTATTAATGTGTGCAGTATATTTAGTGTTGAGTTAGATTATGAGAATGAAATTTTATGATTGATATATTTTTTAAATGTGGGGGCGCTAACAAAGAATATGTCGATCTCTTGGAAATGCCTATTGTCCAACTGTCGATTTGTTCAGGAGAACTTTGTTCTCTTAACATATCGACAATGTATCAAGCCAGAATACGCGAGAATTGTATGGAGAGGTCTACTTTTTTCACGGCTTTTCCAACTTTGAAGTAAAAAAACACCAACTTAGAGGCTTCGCAGCATATATGTTCCATACACGGATTTACTCAGAATTCGGAGTAGAACATTTCTTGTGTCTGTGTGTGTCTGTGTGTGTGTGTGTGTCCGTCCCCCCTTATAACTTTTGATCAGCTCAATTTACAGAGCCCAAAATGCAGAATATATAAACAGTTATAGGCCTACAAAACTTTTATATTCAGAAGTGTGATTTTTTGTTTCAGTCAGGGGTTATCAACTTTTGAATTTTTACTTTATTTTTCCATATATCTCAGAAACCATAAAAGCTAGAACGCTGAAAATTGGTATAAACATAGAAAAATATAAAATCTTAAATGAGTTTTTTCAAAAAAATTCCAGGGTTTCTCAAACATTTTTTATTAAGAAAGATATTTTTTTTTATGATAAATTTATGAGTTTAACTGCCTATATTTCCAAATATTTTAAAAATATCGAAAAAAGCCGAAACACCCCAACTAGATAATTTTATTTTCTATAAAAAAAAAAGATGTATTAGCACATCTCAAACTTTTTTTAACAATTTTTATAAAAATTGAATTTAGTGACGACATTTCTTCATACAATTTGTATGGCAATCGCCTACACACAATATCTAAGAAAACCTAATTATTTGATACTAATCTCCAAACATACATACATACCATCATGCTGTTTTCATATTCTGCGTAGGATCAAAGGACTGACCTCCATACTATCCTATCTTGACATACATACATAGGTACAAGTGTTGTATAGAAAATCAAATATCTTAAAATATTAAATAATTTGTGTTTATGGGATTATAGTTTGGTACTTATTCTTCAACTATACATACTATCACTATCGACAGTTGGATCTCATGTGTTACATGCAACTAGTATAGAAAATCAAATATCTTAAAATATTAAATAATTTGTGTTTATGGGATTATAGTTTGGTACTTATTCTTCAACTATACATACTATCGCTATCGACAGTTGGATCTCATGTGTTACATGCAACTAGTTATTAAACTTTCTTTTGAGACACCTTGTATGCCAATGTTATTTTTTCCAACTGTCGAATTGTTCAGGAGAACTTTGTTCTCTTAACATATCGACAATGTTTCAAGCCAGGATACGCGAGAATTGTATGCAGAGGTCTACTTTTTTCACGGCTTTTCCAACTTTGAAGTCAAAAAACACCAACTTAGAGGCTTCGCAGCATATATGTTCCATACACGGATTTACTCAGAATTCGGAGTAGAACATTTCGTGTGTCTGTGTGTGTGTCTGTGTGTCTGTGTGTGTGTGTGTGTGTGTGTGTGTGTGTGTGTGTGTGTGTGTGTGTGTGTGTGTGTGTGTGTGTCTGTGTGTCTGTGTGTGTGTGTGTCCGTCCCCCCCTTGTAACTTTTGATCCGCTCAATAAACAGAGCCCAAAATTTAAGAATATATAAACAGTTATAGGCCTACAAAACTTTTATACTCAGAATTTTGAATTTTTGTTTCAGTCAGGGGTTATCAACTTTTGAATTTTCAATTTATTTTTCCATATATCTCCGAAACCATAAAAGCTAAAACACTGAAAATTGGTATAAGCATAGAAAAATACAAAATCTCAAACTAATTTATTCAAAAAAATTCCAGAGTTTCTCAAACATTTTTTATTAAGAAAAATATTTTTTTTATGATAAATTTATGAGTTAAACTGCCTATATTTTCATTTTTTTTTAAAATATCGAAAAAAGCCGAAACACTACAACTAGATAATTTAATTTTCTATAAAAACTCAAACTTTTTTTAACAATTTTTATAAAAATTGAATGTAGTGACGACATTGCTTCATACAATTTGTGCGGCAGTCGCCTATACACAATATGTAAGAAGACTTAATAGTTTGATAGGTACTTAATCTCCAAACATACATACAGAACCCTCATGCTGTTTTCATATTCCGGGTAGGAAAACAGGACTGACCTCCATACTGTTTGACATACATACCAACATGTGTTAAAATTTTCAATAATTTGGATTTATGGGTTTATAGTTTGATTCTTATTCTTCAACTATACATACTATCGCTATCGACAGTTGGATCTCATGTGTTACATGCAACTAGTATTAATCCAACTGTCGATTCGTTCATGAGAATTCAATTCTCTTAATGAATCGACATTATTAAGCCAAGATGCGTGTACGAAGGAAAATTTTGTATGGTGTAGTGGACTTTTTGCATGCTAATAACACCAACTAGAGTCCTCGCAGCATATATATTTTTTTTTTTTTTAACATGTCTACATATATGTTCCCATACATGGATTTACTCAGAATTCGGAGTAAAACATTTTATGTGAGTTTTGTGTGTGTGTCTGTGTCTGTGTATGTGTGTGTGTGTGTGTGTGTGTGTGTGTGTGTGTGTGTGTGTGTGTGTGTGTGTGTGTGTCTGTGTGTCTGTGTGTGTGTGTGTCCGTCCCCCCCTTGTAACTTTTGATCCGCTCAATTTACAGAGCCCAAAATTTAAGAATATATAAACAGTTATAGGCCTACAAAACTTTTATACTCAGAATTTTGAATTTTTGTTTCAGTCAGGGGTTATCAACTTTTGAATTTTTAATTTATTTTTCCATATATCTCAGAAACCATAAAAGCTAAAACACTGAAAATTGGTATAAGCATAGAAAAATACAAAATCTCAAATCAATTTATTCATAAAAATTCCAGAGTTTCTCAAACATTTTTTATTAAGAAAAATATTTTTTTTATGATAAATTTATGAGTTTAACTGCCTATATTTTCATTTTTTTTTTAAATATCGAAAAAAGCCGAAACACCCCAACTAGATAATTTAATTTTATATAAAAAAATATTAACATTGTATTAGCACATTTCAATTTTTTCCTAACAATTTTTATAAAAATTGAATTTAGTGACGACATTGCTTCACAAAATTTGTATGGTAGTAGCTTACACACAATATCTATGAAGACTAAATTGTTTTATACTAATGTCCAAACATACATACATACCATCATGCAGTTTTCATATTCTGGGTAGGATCAAAGGACTGACCTCCATACTATCCTATCTTGACATACATACCTAGGTTCATGGTTGTATAGAAAATCAAATATCTTAAAATATTAAATAATTTATATTTATGGGTTTATAGTATTTGTACTATCGCTATCGACAGTTGGATCTCATGTGTTACATGCAACTAGTGCTTAATTATATTCGCTGTGTTGGATTGATTTTATTTTGAGTTGGTACCCACTAAGTGCTTTTCCATTATAAAACCATCAAACTCTCCCCACATACTTAAAACTATTTGTTGACATTTTGATGAACAAATTGATTAATCAAGTCACAGTTATAATTCGTTTCATATATAATTAGCAATGACGTCAGAATTCATGGGTATTGATGAGACACTATGAACACATCAAACTATACATGTATATACCTACATTGTACCTACATATAAATAGGAATCAGCAAATTTAACCATCAAACAATTGGACATCATTATCAATGTTTAATTGGTGTATTTATGTATAAAGCAGTGTTATTAGATCAACAAAATCATGTTATATAAGTGAGCTATATATGGCAGGGAGCGTTAACACATCAAATGGTACCCCATAACGCTAGTGATGAGCAAATATACGACCAGAAATATAGTTAAAAAAAATATATCGGAATGTAATGAAACAAATATTTTTTGATGTAAGAAATGAGAAATACATTGTTCCTATTGTATGGGTTGTACAGATATACGAAATTCCCGTAAAAAGTGGTACACCATGGGTAGGTACATCAATTAAAAACGAGTGAGTTGTAGCCAACACTAAACTATCCACACCATAGTAAGTGTTCATTTTTTTTCTTCTTGAAAGGCTGGCAATATTGAAATGCATTTTTATGAATGTAAATTTCAATTAGTTTCTTTAACAAATATAAGATTCTCAGAGGACAAAAGTTTTCAGGATACACCATAAACATAAAAATATTGTCACGAAACTCAGAGTATGCACTTTCTACATGATACCTGTTGAAAAATTTTAAGTTAAATTGCATTACTAGCAAAATGAGCATGTATGACACAGTGAATCAATATTGATGAGGCGATGTATCAATATAGAAGAATGCGGTTTTCAGTTCTCACTTCCTACCTCTTGAGAAAGTTAGAAGTGGAGAGTAAAAAACTACACTTGTCTATAGAGACACATAAAATCAATACGAAGTTCATCACTCAATTTTCCCAAACAGAAGCTATTTAACTTCTGTTGCATAAATTTTTCATACAAATATGAAATTTATTTCACATTGATATGGAAGACAATAGATTTTTTCTTTAAATTTTGATTTTTCATCAAAAATGCATTTTTGATGAGTGCATTTTAAAACAAAATTCTAAACAGTATAAAAATACGATCTATAAAACTTGTTTGGGCTGTAGAAAGGACACAAGAAGGATAATCCGTACGGTGTACGTTATACATACAAACACATCACGACAAAACTCATAGTGTGCACTTTCTAGATGATCATCATCATCATTAGCCTGTGTTTGCCCACTGTATGACATAGGCCTCCCCTCTCCTTCTCCACTCCTCTAGATGATACCTCTTGAGAAATCGATGTAAAAAATATGCTTAAAAATTGTGAAATCATGACTCTCCACCTCCACTATTCCATAGTATGGAGAGTGAAAATAAAAAATGAGGCTTTTTCTGAAATACAAAGATTTCTAAAATAAATCTTTTTACTAACGTTTCGTTAAAAAATCGTTAAACTTTGGTGCAGATGCATTGATTGGATCAATTTATACCCACTACAATTATCATTTAATCCAATACGACTGGTGAAGTTAGTTAAATATGCTTAGAAATTAGGTAATCAAAACTCCACAATATAGAGAAGCTCGTCTGAAAAACGTTGCACAGAGCAGGACAAAATGGACGAAAAGATCCGAACCTTGCTGAAAAATAATCATTGAGATTGAAACAAGAGAAACTATAAAAGAGTAATTGAATGAAAAGAAATCTGAGACCGGATACAGAGGACGAGTACCGTTAGATTAATATTTTGCCCATCACTATCCATCAAGTATGTATTATTTATAATAGTTAGATAAGTATATAATTTTGATATTGGTATATCTTGATGTATATTGAGATATACGCCTCTCCTCGATGCGAGATAGAACCAGATATTGAGTTACACTATGATATTGACTGTCTATTACAACTATTAATTTTGAGTCATATCCGAGCATCTGTTCGCTCCTGTGGTAGATTATTAATTAAATCTCGCAACTATGGACCGGCAACTATTCGCAATATTATACATTATATTAAATATTCTCTTGTTATATGTATAGATAATAGTATGAAAACGTTTCATACATTTATTTAGCTGTTGATGGACGATTCTTGATTAAACTCCACCGCGAAGTGCGTATAAAATTAACTGTGTAACCTCTGCATTATAAAACTTGATTATTGAAACGTTTTTGAGATTCCACTCATCTTGCTCACAACCTGAAATACTTCAAAACGTAAAACATTGGACATGACACGAATCATCGACCTTCAGCTTATGTCTTCAGCAAAAACAAAAAGCAGTTTGATGTAAATTTCGCAGCTCTTGTCATGTTTGGCTCACCGGGCATTTTCAAGAATATATTGAGGCTTTCTCAATGATATATTATATTTTTCTAATTTTCCCATTCCTATCCATTTCCCATTCCTATTAATATTGATTGTTTTTTTTGTATCCTTATTTAGTTTTTCTTTTGATCTTTTAATACTAATACGATATGGTAATTTTCGTTGTTTTTATTTTGCAAGATCATATTTTAGTTATTGATGTTACAATCTTGGTTTTGTAGTTTTTAGTTTATTTTAAGTTTTTTTGTGTTTATTATAAAAAAATTGTATGTATCCTTGAATAAATAAATAAAAAAAAATAAAATCACAACGACAATATCAGATAGAACGCAAAAAATTAAAAAAAAACAATTTTATAAAAAAATTTAGAGGAACACTTTTAAACTTTTTCTCCGCGTTGAAATGAAGAATAAAAAAACATTTCACGTCAATTCGTAGATTTTTTTTACTTCCATTCATACTGCTAATGTCAACCTCATACCTACATAATTTCAAACGCAGTTGTTTTATATAACAAATACTTCCAATGTCAAACGCATACCTACACAATTTCAAACGCAGTTGTTTTATATAACAAATACAGAACATATGTAATCTATTGTGAAACGATTTAAATTGTACATAAATATGTACACTTAGTTTGTATGGATTACGAAATTGTTTTATTTTATCAAAATACAAAAAGAATCAAGCTAGAAACAATCGTATGTATCATCATTGGGAATACTCAAATTCTGAAAGTTTTGAAGCTCAAACTGGTCAGGTTATATAATTAGTTTAAAATGAATTGCGAAATTCCAGTACGGACAGACAGATTGCTAAATAAAAGTGTGTAATGAATTTTAATAAAATATGCAGATATTCTGTTGCGTGGGGCGTCTTACTGAAATAAAGGGTTAATCTGTGATATAGTATCTGACAAAACCCCTTAAAAGGGGAATAGTGACACAAGTCCCTGTTGTATACTTACAAACATAATGACTGATATAGGTAGTTGGATGTGACGCTCGTCGCTTGTAATAACGCAAAAAAATTGACTCTAATAAAATTTCAAGGCTCATACGAAAATGTTGCGTCACAAAATGCTCGTAGCGCAACACAAAAAAAATCGACTCAAATTATAGTAGTACCACGCCTTTAAAAATATTGCGTCACAAATTGCAGATCATCATGTTAGCCCTCTCTCATCCAATATTGAGCATAGGCACCCCCCTGAGACCTCCCAGCTCTCTATACCGGGCAGACCGCATCCGACTGCCCCCAAACACTCATTTGATATCATCGGACCATACTTCATGTAAATGGCAAACGCCTTTAATAAAATAAATAAATAAATAAATAAATAAATAAATAAATAAATAAATAAATAAATAAATAAATAAATAAATAAATAAATAAATAAATAAATAAATAAATAAATAAATAAATAAATAAATAAATAAATAAATAAATAAATAAATAAATAAATAAATAAATAAATAAATAAATAAATAAATAAATAAATAAATAAATAAATAAATAAATAAATAAACAAATAAATAAATAAATGAATGAATGAATGAATGAATGAATAAATAAATAAATAAATAAATAAATAAATAAATAAATAAATAAATTAATTAATTAATTAATTAATTAAGTAATAAATAAATATATCAATAAATAAATATCAGAGATCTTCTAACATTTCTGTCTATTTTAGGTTGCCTTTATACGTGGTAAACCTCTGGTCGGCACGATGTGGAGGCTGATATAAGAGCACTGGGCCTTACCAACTGGAAGAGAGCCGCAGAGTGTAGGGAAGAATGGATTCTGAAGGAGGCCAAGGCCCACAATGGGCCGTAGGGCCAATGACGATGATGATGGCTATTATAATTTGAGTCGATTTTTTTTGTGTTGCGCTACGAGCATTTTGTGACGCAACATTTTCGTATGAGCCTTGAAATTTTATTAGAGTCAATTTTTTTGCGTTATTACAAGCGACGAGCGTCACATCCAACTACCTATATCAGTCATTTTGTTTGTAAGTATACAACAGGGACTTGTGTCACTATTCCCCTTTTAAGGGGTTTTGTCAGATATCAGTCCTTTTGAAAGTGAATCTTATTTGATGTACACATATGTATACAAACATACCATCACGCCATGTCCCTCATGAAGTAGGCAGAGAGAACTAAACGCCACATTTTTCTATCTTGACACACATTCATCGCCTCAATAACATTCATACATCATCTTATACTTATTATATATTAAAAAGTTCAATTGCAAATGTAATTGATTTTTACATGAAAACTGTTCGCCTAGATATATATTTGTATAAATTTTTCTTGTTTGCTGTTGTATTCTATAAAATAAATAAATGATAGATCAGAAAGCAGACCCTTACAAGTGGTGGTCAGCAAATGCAAAACAGTATCCAAGTCTAGCAGAATTTGCTAAGATTTATTTATCATCTCCCGGTAGCAGTGTACATAGTGTACAGCATAAGGACGAGGCGAGCTGACCCCAACAGTCTTCATAGACGATATGTTGGGAAGAGGCTAGGAAGAAGAAGAAGTAGCAGTGTATATAGTGAGCGGTTATTTTCGGAATCAGGTATAACTTATAAGGAAAAGCGCAATCGTTTGCTATCAAGAAATGCTGAAAAATTGTTTCCATTCATCAAAACTTACAACTGATAGATTTTAAATATTTAATGTGCTGATTTTTTGTTAAAATAAAAAAATGTGAGTAATATTTAATATGATTTTTCTTTCTTCATGTTTTAGTATTCGGCCGAATAGTTCGCAATATTTGGTCGAATACCAAATAGTCCAACTGTCGATTTGTTCAAAAGAACTAGATAATTTAATTAGCTAAAACAATATTACATTGTAGTAGTACATCTCGATTTTTTTAACAATTTTTGTAAAAAATGAATTCAGAGACGACATTGCCTCATACAATTTGTATGGCAGTGGCTTATACACAATATCTAAGTAGGTAAACTTAATAGTTTGATACTTAATCTCCAAACGTACATGCATACCATCATGCTGTTTTCATATTCTGGGTAGAAAAAAAGGACTGACCTCCATACTATCCTATCTTGACATACATACCTACATATGTTGTGTAGAAAACAAAATATCTTTAAATATTCAATAATTTGGATTTATGGGTTTATAGATTGGTACTTATTCTTCAACTATACCTACATACTATCGCTATCGACAGTTGGATCTCATGTGTTACATGCAACTAGTAGTTAAATATTCTTGGCATCTCTAATAAATGCATTTTGTGTACAATAGACTAGATTAAAATATTAATTCACTATAACAATAATTAAAGAATGAAAATACAAGGAAAATACAAACACAATATGAATTTAAATTGAACTTGTAACGACAAATTTTAGTGATACGTACCTATTTGTAGGATTCAAAATAATCTATATAAATTCATATATTTAGTATGCTACAAAACATTATAAATAAATGTCAAGTCACTTCAAAATATTACATAATAATTGATAATAATATTTGCCATTCCATATCAATCCACAATGTAGACATTTGACCATCGACCTATACACACGACAAACCGGCATAAATAATTTGCCCCCTGGTGTTAAAAATTGAAACTAACGCTAACGGCGGGAAGGATAATAAGATATTTGACGTTTTCCTCGCATAAAAAATCAGATTTTTAAAACAAAAAAACTCTCGAGGATTCTTTGAGAGGGTACTATATTTTAATGCCAGATGTCTTAGAAGTTTGGGATTAAGATATAATATGACTTTGAATAATTTCTGTCCGCTAAATTTCGTTATTGACACACACGTTTTTTACATGTAAAAAACATGATTTTTAATCTTCCCAGAAATCGAGTTTTTTCTCATTTTGTATGAAAATTTGAATTTTCAAACTTAAATATCTGGATTCCTAGACGATTATATTCCATCAAATAAATGAGGTGTAATATCTATCGAGCCAATGAATATCTCGGAAAAATTTGATGGTCATAGGACATAAGGGAAAAAAGTGAAAAAGTTCGTGTATATATGTTCCGCAAGTTTTTCGTAGTGACGGTACTTTAATACATTTTTTTGTATGTAAAATTATCAGTACAATTTTTGTATGGGAATTTTAGTATAGGTATTTGAGTACAGGTGAAAGGTGGTTGGGACTTGCGTCACGGGCCCTTACTAACGTGGGCCCATGATCCGCAAGTTTTTCGTAGTGACGGTACTTTAATACATTTTTTTGTATGTAAAATTTTCAGTACAATTTTCGTATGGGAATTTTAGTATAGGTATTTGAGTACAGGTGAAAGGTGGTTGGGACTTGCGTCACGGGCCCTTACTAACGTGGGCCCATGATTCCGCAAGTTTTTCGTAGTGACGGTACTTTAATACATTTTTTTGTATGTAAAATTTTCAGTACAATTTTTGTATGGGAATTTTAGTATAGGTATTTGAGTACAGGTGAAAGGTGGTTGGGATTTGCGTCACGGGCCCTTACTAACGTGGGCCCATGATGTTCCGCAAGTTTTTCGTAGTGACGGTACTTTAATACATTTTTTTGTATGTAAAATTTTCAGTAGGTACAATTTTTGTATGGGAATTTTAGTATAGGTATTTGAGTACAGGTGAAAGGTGGTTGGGACTTGCGTCACGGGCCCTTACTAACGTGGGCCCATGATTAGCACTTAGATACCACTTTGTGTTATCATCACAATAGCGATTCGGATATTTTCTTGTCTGAAACACGTAATGCCTTATTTTTTTCAGTGCATTTTTTGATGAATAGGATGATAAGATCGGATCGTTCCAATATCTCTATAGTTTGATTACAGATTAGTCATCAAAAACGTTTCAAAAGTTGATGACGGCAGTGACATAATGTCGATTACCTAGAAAATTAAATGAATACCTAGTTTTAACCGCAAAAGTGATATTACAGCTTAATCTCATAATATATGCATATTATCCAACGTTCGTTAAGCATTCGTATGTTGTATAACAATCGAAATTGTATTTTGATATTTTTTCATTAATCCAATTAAAATATTCAATTGAATACACCAGTATTCAATAGGTAATACCGTACAAATACAATATTAATTTAATACAAAATCACTTTGAAGCTATCACTACGTGCTTACTCAGTGAAGCGAACATTATAATATGCACTACGATACCAAACCACATGTGCAATATATTCTGGCATCACACTATAGTAGGTATGTATATTGAGTTTTTACTTCACACCAAAGATCTTATCCAACTGTCGATTTGTTCAGGAGAACTTTGTTCTCTTAACATATCGACAATGTATCAAGCCAGAATACGCGAGAATTGTATGGAGAGGTCTACTTTTTTCACGGCTTTTCCAACTTTGAAGTCAAAAAACACCAACTTAGAGGCTTCGCAGCATATATGTTCCATACACGGATTTACTCAGAATTCGGAGTAGAACATTTCGTGTGTCTGTGTGTGTGTGTGTGTCTGTGTGTCTGTGTGTGTGAGCGTCCCCCCCTTATAACTTTTGATCCGCTCAATTTACAGAGCCTAAAATTTCAGAATATATAAACAGTTACAGGCCTACAAAACTTTTATACTCGGAATTTTGAATTTTTGTTTCAGTCAGGGGTTATCAACTTTTGAATTTTTATTTTATTTTTCCATATATCTCAGAAACCATCAACGCTAGAACGCTGAAAATTGGTACAAACATAGACAAATACAAAATCTCAAATTAGTTTTTTCAAAAAAATTCCAGGGTTTCTCAAACATTTTTTATTAAGAAAAATATTTTTTTTATGATAAATTTATGAGTTTAACTGCCTATATTTCCAAAACTTTTACAATTATCGAAAAAAGCCGAAACATCCCAACTAGATAATTTAATTTTCTATTAAAAATATTAACATTGTAGTAGAAGATCTCAATTTTTTTTAACAATTTTTTTAAAAATTGAATTTAGTGACGACATCGCTTCATACATTTTGTATGGCAGTCGCCTATACACAATATGTAAGAAGACTTAATAGTTTGATACTTCATCTCCAAACATACATACCATCATGCTATTTGCATATTCTGGGTAGGAAAAAGGATCTTCCTCCATACTATCCTATCTTGACATACATACCTACATATGTTGTATAGAAAACAAAATATCTGAAAATATTCAATAATTTGTATCTATAGGTTTATAGTTTGGTACATATTCTTCAACTATACATACTATCGCTATCGACAGTTGGATCTCATGTGTTACATGCAACTAGTAATAATGTAATATATAAGGTCTTTGCTTCACATTAACTTAATCCAGAAAATTATTGTTTGATTTTTTTATACATTCACCACCACGTGTTGTGTGCATTCGTGGTAACTGTAATATTTCATTTTGTATAACCCTTGAATGAACATAAGGAAAGAATGAGGACACGAGAACAAGAGGAAAAATTAAGACCCAGGGAGAGAATGCAAGTTAAAGAAAAGTACCAAAAGTAAAATGAAAGTGAATTCTTTGAGGTGGTTTGGAGGTAGGTATTGAAAAAATGAATGATGAACGACTGACCAAAAAAAATATACATGGGTGTAAGAGATGAAGTGAATAGCAGGGGCCGCCCCAAAAAAGGGATTGCATGAATATTGTCATTGGTACTTTGAATCATTGATAGATAAATTTATTTCTTTGTGTAAACAATTTTATTTTATCCTTTATTCACGTTAGTTGGGCTCAAGTTCTTTTTTTTCAGATGGGTAAAATTTTGTTATAATATTTGCAGCATTACTATTGTTAATTTAATTTTGTACTGTTTGTAAGGTGTCTAATTATTATTCTCTAATTCTTTTTTGTCTGTTTTTATGTGAATCTATATTTTTATGTTTCTATATTTTTATCTTTGTCTATATTTTTATTTGTTTCAATATTTTTTATCTCTATTTGTAATTTATTACTAGTATCGTAACAAGTAAATGGCTTATGCTGTGTATTGTATAAATAAATAAATAATGTAACTTAAGAAAAAGGTGACTGTTTTACAAGTTAGTTCACTACGTTTTATCAAAAGCATATTCTTATATCTAAAGGAAAGACTCGGTGTTATGTTGACTTAGAATGATTGCTCTACCAAATATAGATGGCATTGCACTTTGCAAAATTCAAGACTCTCCGCGTTCTATGGCATATTCAGTATTCCGTTTGTGTTAGATATTGCAGTGTAGGCTTCGCCATTCATATTATATTATTCACAGGACGGTCTTCGGTAGGTACCTATGTACTATCCACGTATTCACATTGAACCCATCAAGAAAGCGGAGCTGAATTACCAATATGACGATTGAATTGAACAATCATAACTTCAATCACATATTTACTTTGAATAAATTTTCAAGATCACAATGGTACACTATTATTAGTTATTAGTATCAATGGATGGTGAACCTCAATACTAAACTGTTTTTATTTCAATAACAATAAAATAACTTTGTATTAACCACTTTTTATTAGAACCAAGTCTACATGTTTCGAGAACAATGCTCTCTTCCTCAGGACACTTAGTGAACTAGTTAACAAATCTTAAAAAAATATGTAAAAGCAGTGAGAGGGGAGGAAAGGAGAAGTAGAAGGGTAAAGAAGGTTAGGGTGACCATATGTAAGCTAACATTAATTTTTTTTTTTTTACAAAGACAGAGTTTTTTTTATATACATAAATTTACCAAATATTATATTATAAAGGAAATAAGTTTAACAGTGGGTTATTTATAAAATTAATTTGGTTGTTTATTATGGGTTTATTTAAATTCACATTTTTCCTTATTTCTAATATTTCTAATTTTGAGGTTTTTAATTATGCCCCGTGTGTAAAATTTTTATACCTTCGTCTACATCACATCTACATCTGTCTTTGTAAAAAAAAAAATAATGTTAGCTTACATATGGTCACCCTCACCTTCTTTACCCCTCTACTTCTCCTTTCCTCCCCCTCACTGCTTTTGCATATACTTATTATTTTTAAGATTTGTTAACTAGTTCACTAAGTGTCCTGAGGAAGAGAGCATTGCTCTCGAAACATGTAAACTTGGTTCTAATAAAAAGTGGTTAATACAAAGTTATTTTATTGTTATTAATTAACAATGGAGCCACAAAAGAATAATTTCGCATTTGATAAAATGTTTTTATTTTGTCTCTTGCACTTTCGATTACGACAACAATGATAATAGAAGAGTATAAGCACTTTAAGAAGGTGTATCACAGCTTAATATATCATCCTACATATTTGTGTAATTCATTAAATAGAAAAATTAAAAAAATAATATCTATCAGAGAAAACAACATATAGTAAGATAGTGAGAACTAGATAGGTACTGAGTTTCTTTTTTAAGATAGGAACCAAAGTACGTTCATACAGACAATTTAAGCAATATATTTCGTATCAGTAGGTACCTACCTACTTGTCACTAGCTTGCTTGCAAAATTTATTTCATTCCAAGTTCGAACAAAGCACACCTAGCCAAAAGACATAGATACTGGCTTATTTCGGATCTGATTCATATTCTCCAGAAACCTCAGGAATTTTATGACTGCATTTGCAGTGGCACTTTGGAGTGCTTTCTACTCATATATTTCTCGCTGAGTCTTCCTTTTGGATCATAAAAATACTATAAAATGTAGTTTTTAAAATGTAAAACAGTTAATATTACACTAAAAAGACACATTTTAAATCAATTTGGTGTGTTTGGATAATAAAAGATAATACGCGGTCTAATAAGTACGGTTCAAATATCAGGAGCGCATAAAATAAGGCGGGAAATAACAGAACAACGAACTACATACATAGATTTTCATATAATATACCAGATGGAGTACTCCGTGTAATGAGTGACTCATGGTATATCGCGCGTTTGACGTCTTGGTTTGCAACATATTGCAGTTTTCCATACTTTTCAACAATTCCTATAGACCTGTTCTCTAAATCTAAATGAACAAAAAAAGCGTTTTTTCGACAAATACATTTTTCGAAAAAAATACATTTTTCGTTATTCTTTATACAAAAACGATGTGGTATTCTTTATACAAAGTCCGACGGAAAAAATCTTCACTTCGATTCATACAAAATTTGCTAACTTGCGATTACATAATATATGAAATATGTTCCATCTACTTGGTAAGTATAACGTGCATAAGGTCATGGATAACATTAAATTTCGATATTTTTGACGGGTTATAACTATGTCGTTTAAAAATTATAAATAGTAACTGAGTGATGATTCTGCGGATTGGAAATGGTTTTTAAACGAGCTTTTAAACTCCCAATGCACAGATGAATTATTTACTGGTCAAAATGCAAGGGGATATAAATATCGGCTTTCAAAATTACTGCAATAGTAAATCCTGGATTTAGAATCCGTTTATCGCTCGGCGAGCTTTTTGTAATACACGAAAGGCGAACGATGCAACAAAAAGCTCGGTAATGGTGTAATTTGCAAATTCACACAGCTTTCGTCACGGTCAGAGAGAAGATAAATATAAAAAAACACAAAGCGACAAAAAAACGCCAAATTCATTTAAAGCTCTTTGGAGTGTCAACGAAAGCGCTTTTCGGACTGCAAAAAACGAGTTGATTTCGTGAAACGGAATCAAACTACGTATTTTCACCCAAGTCTTTAACGAAATGATTTCCCCATGAGTTTGCATTAATTTGCTTTTACAATAGTTTATAAATGTTGATGTTCATACTGAGTAAAAGAAAAGAGTTATTAAATAATATCAGTTGATTTTACTAAAACTAAAACTTATTTTTCTTGTTTAAAAAAATATATAATGTTATTCATAATCTTAAGCAAGTTAAGATATAATACGATATCATTGAATAGACAATTGAAAGACATGCTTTTGCTAGTAAACGAGATACTCTACAGGACAACTCAGAAATAAAATAAAATTAAAGTTTTTTCTAACATTACTCACAATTGAAAAGAAAAGTGTTATTAAATAAAGACCAGGGGGGGCAAGTCTGGTCCGACCGGCGAAATCAAAACCCTAGTGATTACCCATATCATGTATATTATATAGAGTTCTATGACATCTAAAGATATTGTAGAACTCCATATAATAATTATATCCATGATATGGATAATCACTAGGGTTTTGATTTCGCCGGTCGGACCAGAGTTGCCCCCCTGATAAGAATTAAAAACAATGTTGTTCCTGAGTCAAGAATAATTATTACATTATAAGAATACCTCTACTAAAAAAATAATTAATGTCTAAGTCAAACAATATTTATTTTTTGTGATGGCTAAATTATTAGCAAATATCAATTTTAGTTTATGATTTAATATAAACCAAATTTATTTTATTTTGATAAATGTGGCTTACTTAATTAATTTTATTAATATTTCGCCAAACAAGACGATGAACTCCAGACAGAATAATTAATTTGTTATTTTCTTAATGGAAATAATCTAACGGAATGAATAAAATTATATTAAAATTCCGCGTACCCATTACTCATACATAATGTGTTATACACCTCTGTCAGTTTATTACTATGAGTCAGTTTAAAACATAGAGTTGTAAAACAAATTATTATGGTCAAATTAATAAAAAAAAATTGTGGTTAAAAGCGTTTTTTTCAAAGAATAGATATATCCATGTAACGAGTAAATATACATCCTAATGCATTCCATAAACTAATGCTTGTGCTATAGGCGGATGAAATCGGTCATGGCAGGATTCGAACTCACGACCACTGGATAACTAACCAAGCGTGCTAACCGCTCTGCCACCATCCATCTTTTTCATATGTAAATTAAACATATTACTTAAGTACTTCCAAATAAATATAAATCGTTCTTAGGCGACCATAATAAATCGTCATACGACTGTATGTATATGTTTCAAACTAGAAGTGTAAGTTAATGGACGGTCTGTAATTGAACTACAGACAGAGAGCAGTTTATATATTTGACAGGCTCTTGGATCAGCTGATGCTACCGTTGACAGAGTCTATCGTTCCCAGTGGCAGGGACCAATAGGTCATTTGGCGCCTCGAGTGTTTGCTTATCCCATCCGAACATGAAACTCCGTTTTATTGAAAGAAAAATAAACAGACATTTGACAGACAAGTTTTGACTCTCGGGTGTTATTCGATTTCTTCCATTTTTGGGTGTGCTGTGATTTTAAGAAATAGTTTAACCGTCAAAACGTTTGGTGTGCTTGAATAAAAAGCTGCAATTTCTTATGTAATATTGATATGTATTGTTTACAGAATTTATATTAGGTATTGAACTAGTTGCATGTAACACATGAGATCAAACTGTTGATGGTGATTGTATGTATATTGAAGAATATATACCAAACTTTAAGCCGTTAAATGTAAATTATTGATTACTAGTTTTTTTTTATTTCCGGCGTTTCTCGAGAAGGTGAATTTGAGTCAATAAGCTAATTTTTATCTCTTTATTTGTTTTTATTAATTAAAATGAGTAAAAAATATCCAATACAATAAATAAAAATAACATACATAAGTTTGTAAAAATCGGTTTTCTTCGTCCCTTCAGTCCCACCCATCTAGTATCTATTATCATATTTTCGAACTTATAAAATTTCTGTGTGTCCCGTCCGCTTGGATCGTTGAAAGAATAACAAGCACATGTTTTTTTTTATTAATTTATTTACGAGATAAATATACAACCACATTAAAATTTAGATAGTTAATAAATAAATTAATTAAACATTAAACCCCGTCGATCACCCGAGTAGCAATAGTTATTAAAGCCAAACTGAACATAACCAAAAAATTAAGGTGAATGGTGATTTACGTACATATCAAACTATTATTTCGTTGTCATATTTTATTGCATCCCGTATAATTTTCGGTTAGGTTAAGTAAGTCTTTTATGATAATAGTTGAATTGAAATTGGTTGCAGGAAAAATGTTGTCAACACCTTTGTAATTTGAGGTTAGAAATAAGTTTATTATGTATTCGCTTTTGACCACATTTTTCAAATAAATTATGTCTCAACATACTGTCGTAGTCGTATGATTTTTATTTTATGTTGAAAATTTTATACTGTAATGTCAACTATGACACCTTATCCGACTTTGGTTAAGTGAATTGGTGTATTCAAAGGTGAATGAGCGGGGGCGTAAATTCCCGCTCAGGTGTTGGGAGGTTTAAATTATATTATGATGATGATGTGAACAAGTCAACCAAAGCATTTATTTGCTTATTTTAGGGAACGTAGGAAGATGTATATGTACTTGTTTAACAAGGACATATTCATTTTTTTTAAAAAAAAAAAAAAAAAAGAAAGCCTGTAAATCTATCTGTGGAATATGAGACAGTCACTTACTTGAAACGGTTCTCCTGGTCTTCGCAGGCACAGATCTCGTATCTCCGGTCTCTTTTTCTGGCGGAGAAAAATGGTTTGTCCACTTAGAAAGTCTGAACACATTCACCATGCGGTAACACAACAATTCCTCACCAAAATTTTTTGACAATCACGATATATTATAAAATGTTCAAAAGTGCACAGTAAATTAGATTATTACCGGCAAGTTTTAAAGTAAAACGCGGCAGATTCATATATTTAATCAGCACAACGTAATTTAATAAAGATAGCACAAGTAAATTATGGCTATTTTTCTAACTCGTCGAGACGTAACTTGGACTCGCGAATATGTCAATACACCTCAGCTGACGTGCGACTAACTACCCAATCCACTTTATGTAGTTAGTCCATATCATACTAAATTAATGTATTGCTCAACCAAAAGGTCTAGTGTATTTTTGCCTCAATGCATTTCAAGTAGTGATAGATCGTAGTTTACCTCAAGTAATGACATTTTAACTGTGACTCATAAGAAAAACACTTCAAATGTGCCTTTTGTTCATAAGTCGATTGAAAAATCGGGTTAAACTTTGCAAAGATTAGGTACCTATATCCTTAATATCTGATATTTCACATAAATTGAAAATAATATTCATATTCTTTTTTTAGTTGTGCTATTATATACTATTTTTAGTTTTGCTATTCTATTTTATAGCAATGTTACAATTTTAATATAATCTATGTTTAATGTGATGTGTAATATTTGATGTTTAACTATATATCAATTACATGTGTATTTAATTAATTTATTTATATAAAAAGTGAAAATCGAGCGTGTAAGTTTTCACGACAATAAACAACGTAGGGTTGTAAAACCATTGGAAAGATTTTCTTTGTTCGAAACTTGTCAATTTGTATCATAACTTTGAAGAAGTTTACCGCCTGAAGAACACTTTGCCGCCAATTCACATAAAATCGATATTATCTTCCGTCTCTTAATGTACTAATAATTGATTGAAAGCAAAAAAATTCAATTATTATTTTCAAAATATGCTATGTAGCCTACCATAGTCTCTAAATGTATTAGGTATAAATGAAAACACTAATTTGTTTAAGTTTCACAATTAAATTCAATATTTAATTAAATAATGAAACTTAAACAAATTAGTGTATTCATTTATACCTAATATAATGGAGTTTCACCACGAATTATCCGTCGACAAAATTAACAAGTTACTCTTACATATATGTTTTTAAATACATAAATTTATCATAAAAAATGCTTTTATTAATAAAAAATGTTTTTAGAAACTCTGAAATTTTTTTGAAAAAATGAATTTTAGATTTTGTATTTGTCTATATTTATACCAATTTTCAGCATTCTAGCTTATATGGTTTTTGAGATATATGGAAAAATAAAGTAAAAATTCAAAAGTTGATGACCCCTGACTGAAACAAAACTTCAACATGTATGAAAGTTTTGTAGGCTTATCTATATATTCTGGAATTCTGGGATCTGTGAACTAAGCGGATCAAAAGTTATAAGGGGGGGGGGACATACAGACACACATAATGTTCTACTTCAAATTCTGAATTCATCCATATATGTACATGACATATATTCTACGATGCATCTAAGTTGGTGTTTTTGGCATGCAAAAAGTACACTACCTAATACAAAATGTTCCTTCATTTACGCATCTTGGCATAAAACTAATTAATCATTAAGAGAATTGAATTCTCTCAAACGAATCGACAGTTGGAAAAGCAACGATACCATAGAGTTAGGAATGGTCTGAGAACGATACCAAGTCCCTAACGATTAAAATAATACTCATAATTCCATATTGCATTCACGTTTCATTATATTCTCTGCATGTTTTGTTGGACAAGTTATGCCGAAATAACAACAATTATAATTACATGGCAGCTTCCTGGAACGCCTCAAAGTAATAATTGTCTTTCTTACGACGGGTGCCGGCGTTCTCAGTTCTCAGTAGCAACATCTCACCAAACAATAATATCATCTGTGATATTTTGCGTTGAGACGACATTAATGTTGTGTTATTATTGTTCTTCACACAAGTTGTGCGAGAGCTATACAACATATTGTTGACTTGGATTAATTTAAATTAAACCCTTGTTTCAACACCGAGGCCATAATCCCAGCGTTGGAACGACAAAAGTTTACCGATAAAGTGAGACCAGTCAGACAATAATGCAATTCGTGCGGTGTGGAGAAGAAGAAGAAGAGGATGGAAACTTTACAAACGGTTCGGTATTGCTGATTACGCGTATCCCTACAAACGTTATAATATTCATTTTAATCTTTTTATTTATTTATTTATTTATTTTTATAAAAAAACATTGTTTACATAAAAAAATGACATAAAAAAGAAATTAAAACACTTTATAATATGACTTCCTTCAAAAAGAGATATACTCGTGTTTTGAAGGGAGTTACAACTATTCACATAATATAGAACAAAAAACAAAGTAACAAAATAATCATAGGTAACAAAAAATATTTAAAAATAGGCATATATTTGTAATAAAAAATAAAAAAACAACATTTAAATATCAATTATGAATAATTAAATAAATGTATAATACCTACGTATATAATAACAATGAATAAATAAAACCAGTTTTTATACACAAACCCTCTTTATATCCACATAAAATTTCTTTATATCAATATCCGTATGTCTCTGCTCAGGCAACAGTTCGTTAAACCACTTAACGCCAAGATACGTATAGTGGTTTTGTGCGTAGGCCGTTCTTTTTTTTTGGTATATTGAGTATCACATTAAATCGATTATATTATTTACTGTGGCTATGGACCACGCCTCTAATTCTCCGTGACTAAAGGCCTTTGATGACGCCTTTCCAACTAATTTATGAATACTAACATACTAATTAACTATTATATATGTGTACCTATTTGTTTGGTTTGTCATCCCTGACTTTGTTCTTGTATTCTTACTGATTTTTCAATGCCATGTACCCACTTTTTATCTTAAATAATTGTTAATTGCTAGTAGGGCCCTTTACGTCCTTCTAGCACTGAATTTTTCTCTTCTTTTTTCCCGAATTGCTTATTTTGTATACATTTATTTTTATAATTCACTCTCTAACATGCTATATCTGTACTCGGTTAAACCATGATGTCATGTACTTTCAATATATTATATCGATTATTGTGACCATATTATTTTGAACCATGTATCGATGAACCCAAGTGTTCTGTAAAGAATCTATGGAGGATAAAATACAATAAACAATAAATATGACCTTGGTCATACGGGATGTACACAAATATGTACACTTCTTTCCTTCTAATATATGAAATAAGAACAATAATTGTATATCAACAAATATATGATATACAACGTATTTTCGTGAAGAAAAGTTCAATTTATAGTTTGTTTAATACCACAAGAATTAAAATATAGTAGATTATTATTATTTTAAAATATAGTAGATTTTCATATTCTATTACAGTTGGAGTAAAAATTTACTTCAAAGGAATTGACGTTTTTAGCTATTTACGATAAAAATTAAAAAAGGTTTCTATTTAAACTAATTTTAAAAGAAAACTTGGTATATAACAAATTTAAGTTTAAAAAAAAACGCAATAGAACGAACATATAAAAATAAATTATTCGTTATTACAGAGATTTATCTTTTGATGATTACGGGAAAGAGATTATCAAAATTTACCTTCTAGCCTACAATAGACTTTTAAACCTTTACAGGTTGGCACTACACATTAATATGCCCCACACAAAATACACAAATGTGCAAATTTGTGTTAAATGGGGCAATAACATTGATTTATTTTTATTTGTAGGTATTTTTAATTTTGAAATACATTTTTTTATTTCTGTTAAAAGTAAATAAATATTAAAGAAGCTAAGGAACTACATTCTTTTTAACAGATGTTTTGACGACAGAATTTTGCGTACTTATTTATTTTGACGACACAAATAATGTGTATAATTGCAAGAAATCACTTAAGCAATATTTCACGATTACAATATTCGCCAAACATCTTGAACGAGCTTCCGGTTGCGCAGAGCGCAAATTTGTGTATTTTAGCTACGTTGGTTTACGTGTTAACCACCCCCCTTCTCAGTTAAAACTTCAAGTTATTTAGCGATAACTATAAACGTTTTGATTAACTCAAGGGTTATTTAATTTTTTTCGTTAAGATTAAACAAATTAAATCTAATCCGTTAGCTCTTGGATATAACCTTTAGAAAGAATATGAATATTCTATTCACACAAAATGATTGTTTATATTGCTAAATGAAAAACCAATGAGTAATGTCGAATCTTAAAAACCACTTGTCTTACCATGCATTTTTTGTTTTTTTTGTTTTTAAAGCTTTCTGTAAAGGAGCTGAAAATAATTCCTTTGTACGGATTGTATTGAATCGATAAGGAAACCGTGTGCAAAAATAATTTCAGTGGATAGTTCGATGTTGAATACCAACATTCAAGATATCGAAAAGTTTCACAATGATATTTCAACATTCGTTCTGAGTAAACTAACATCTGATTGCAAATGTAAATAAATAACTCTTGTTTTCAAAAGGAGATGTCTATTCTGAGTATTTGAATCACCACCACATTTTGTTTGAAGTTTAAAATCTCTTGGAAGGATTATATTATTGTTTCGACCGAGCTACTATTGTTTGCCATTTTTCTAGTATATATTGTAAAGTAGTATTTAAAAAATGAACTTGTTGATATATCTCAATACATTGAGAAAGACAAATAATATGCCCATAGAAAATTCATATTGTATTTTACAAAATTATTTGGACCTTTCATTATTAAAAAAAATGACACATTTATATACTTTTTATGGGTAACCGGGGGTATATTCAATGAGTTAATTTGACAGAATATATTATCATAAAAATATGTAAGAGTTGATGAACTGCAGATTGAGATAAAGGCATCTCCAGTATACGCCACAGAGATACAATGCACTTATCCTTTAGGCTGGTAGATTCTGGGCCGAAGGTTCTTGGTTGTGTTTGAAGCGGTAATTTGTTGTTGTGCAATACCGAAAATAAAAGCGGTAGGATTTCGCGACGACGTCACAATGACAGTCAAAAAAAAAGTTTAAAAAGCGACGTATTGATGTCAGTGGTGTATATTTTAAACTGAAGAGTGACAGAGGTCACGGAAGCACCTCGAACTCCATTAGAAGCCTCGTTCGCCATTGGCCATTGGATCAGCGCATTCCTTATCCCGACGAAACATAAAGGCTCCATAGTCAATCGAACTACAATGCAATACATAATTTAATTTAAATGAAATGGGGCGAACAGTTTCAATTATTACAAATCACTTCGTTTTAACCAAGGGTAAGTTATTTTTCAACCGCTTTTGAAACAACTGTTTTTAATAGTGTAGTGCAGAATCGTGTTTGAAGGAGAATAAGGTCTCTGGAACATATAAATTTCAGTATTAATTTCCAAGCAACCGTTTTTTCATTACGAGAGATGAGGAAACGGTGTTGAAGGGAGAAAAAAAATTAAAGAAACTATAGGAAACATTCACGAGTAGACTTCTTAGTAAAATTTTATTTTTTGATATTCTCCCGTTTGTATTTTGAATTTCTGATATCTAATTCCTACAAATTATCAATAATTTATTTTTTAATTTTTTTCTATTGCCTTGATCTTTACCTAATTTAGTATTTTTTTTAATATTGTGTAACTAAGTACTATACTCTTATTTATCAATGCGAAAAGTTTCTAGCCATATACACAAATAAATAAACAAATAATGTTTTCCAGTGTCACTATCTAAATTTAACACTCCCAAAACTTACTATTAGAGTTCTTGGAATCTTAAAGAAAAGTTTGGAAAAAAAAATTAAAAATCGTTTTCAATTTTCCGGATATGGTTAATAATCCTCGTTGTAAACTTGTATCGAAACGCAAATATTTAACTCATAACCCATTCCATTCACCAAATACTTTATCTACGGTGATCTGGGTATCGTAAACTTAGTTGTTTAACAGAGAGCTGATACTGTATTAATAATAAACCTACAAGTTATGTCAAAGCCAAGATCCTTTAATTAAAACAATATGTAACTTTACTTAATACAACACCTACTTCTACATGATCGACACTAGTATATTCGGAATAAAATAAAGAAACACTAAAATAATTTGTTAAATCATGATGTCGTAAAATATAATAATAAAATAATTAGGTAATCATGTGTATTGTGCAGGGTGCAAGAAAGTGTTCATTATTATTATTATGTTGTGGGTCGGAACTAATAAATTAAGATTTAATGCGACTCTATTCTATTAAACGATTAACGCATGAATGAAGTTCTGCGCATTGGTTCGTATCGACAGCGATGGGCTGTGGTAAGTTGATCTTCGTTAATTGTTGTGAATTTTCGAGAATCATCGAGGATATACACATTGCAGCTCGCTGACAGGAGCGCAGCTACAGAATATTTTGCCTTGGTCGGATCAACGTATCGGCGATCTGCCTCTCGGTCTTCATCCAGGCACTAAAAAATCCATCATGATCATGATGGGAAAAATGCCTGGATTTTTCTAGGCTGTCTTCTCCTCTACGAGTTATGTGTACAATAGACTTGAATAAACGTTATAGACAGAGAGACGACAATCTCATCGTGATGCGAAGTTATTAAGAAAGTATTTTTTTTTTGCTGAAAGGGAATTTTTAGCACCACAAATTGGACGCTTCTATTCTTCCTCTTTCTCTAGCCCGTAGAGTCCGCGATTCCATTACCAGGAGTGTGACCACAGCGCACAATCTTCATCTTCAGGTTTCTGGATGTGTTCCTGTCTTTCATTTTTTACCTTTCCTATCTTTCTCCTGATTTCGTTTTCACATATTCCTTGGTTGTTAATAATAGGGAAACCCCAGATAAAGGTTTATGTAACTAAACTAAGGAAAGTACAATTTAAATTATACTAATAGATATAATCACTTCATCATGCCGATAATATGTGCGCAAGAAGTGTAATAAATTGCCAATTTAACACAAAAAACGAGTGAGTTGTGGCCAACGCTAAACTCCTCACTAACACGTTATTCTATAAATGATTCAAATTTTGGAAAATATTCAGCATTTTCATGAAGTAAGTTTGTTGAATTATTTTTTATTCAATTATTTTATTATGAAAACTTGATAATTCTTCAATGCCATTTTATGTAAATGATGTGCCTTTTTACCAATCTGAAAATAAACATCTCAATTTTTATGTTTCCTGAGTTTGGGTCACTTTAAAATATTTAATAGTTAAAAATTGAGAATACAATTCGGATATTCTGTAAAATCTAATGTGGTCTAAGCGAGTATTAAATATACAAATTTACAAAATTTGAAAGGAATCGAATGTTTACTTTAGTCTATAATCGGTAAAGTAAAATAAACTTGCCGTACATAACACACAGCACATAGCATAGAGCACATTGAACATAGTACACAGCACACACACACAAATACATTATGATGAAACTTTCAGAATACAATCTCAGCATGATACTAGTTGATAATTTGCAATAAATAAATAAATAAATAGCCTTAAAAATAGCGAATTTATAACTCCCTTTGAATTAGTGAATAAAAAAATCAATTGAAAAAACTTACGCAATACTCTCCGAAGAACCACATCAACGATAGTATATTTTAACACCTTCTGTTATCATATATTTATTCGGAATGAAATGCAAAAACAGATGTTCCCAATTTAAATCCCAAAGTCGTTTTAAAACTTATTAATTACTTCGCTAGCAACACTGCTTTATGATTATTACCCTCCGCTTTCACTCATATATTATTAATTAAATTAGTCTCACTAATAATAATAATAACCAGGCTATTAATTAAGATAAACCACTCGCAATCAACTGACCTCAATTAACATTATGTAATGCCATAGATAAGTCTAGTTGAATTGAATTTATAATACAATCTCAGTCCGTCATTTTGTATGTACATGTCAAAGGCACGGTTACGGTTTGGATGATACATATAATATTATTTTATTGATCGACCATAGACACTAACTTAATCTCATGTATGAATATAGTTCAAAACTTTAAACCTTTTGAAATAGTTGATGATTTTTTTTGAAAATTTGAAATAGAAGATGGTGATGTATAAGTTTAAAAAAATGCAATGTACATTTTCAATGTATAAATAATAAAATTAAATACATATGTTACATTACACTACTTAGGTGTTTCATTTTATTACGGGTCGTGTTTCACAATTAAAAAAATATATAACAACTATTTGTTTTGTATTACAGCATCTGTCAAAACTTTAAAAATGCTCTCATGTTATTTTAAATAATCTGCTCATACATGCTCATGTTGTTTAAAAAATATTGACAAAAGCCGAAACACCCCAACTAGGTAATTTAATTTTATAAAAAATATGAAAACTGTAGAAGTACATTTCAAACACTTTTTAACAATTTTTATAAAAATTTAATCTTGTGACGACATCGTTTCATATAATTTGTAAGGCAGTATACACTACACAATTTCTCACTCAATAGTTTGATACCTACATACATACCATCATGCAGTTTTCATATTCTGGATAGGAAAAACAGACTGACCTCCATACTCTCCTATCCTGACATACATCTACATGTTTTGTGTAGAAAACAGAATATCTTAAAATATTTATTAATTTGTGTTTAAGTGTGTTAATAGTTGGGTAAGTATTTTACAACTATACATACTATCGCTATCGACAGTTGGATCTCATGTGTCACATGCAACTAGTTATAAAAATTGAATTTATCATAGAAAATCGTATTCAACCTCAAATTTATTAGTATATGCTGTCAAAAACTTGTTTTAATATCTCCATAAGTAGAGTAATGAATAATCATATTTGTATGTAGATTGTTTTTTATATTAATAAAAATTAGAGACAGTACAGAAAATAAAACATCTTTATAATGTCACTTTTATCTAATTATTTTATTTATTTAAACACTTTATTGTACAATACTTATTAGCTAGTACAAATGGTGGACTTACATATTGCCTAATGGAAATTTCTTCCAGACAACCATCTGTAACAGTTATGAGAGAGAATGGTACATGTACAAAAGAAACACAAGAAAGTTAGAAGAATAAAAATATGTACATTAATGACAGTTAAACAAATCATATATGGAACCTGTCACAACACTTTGGGAGGGAAGGGAAAAAAAGGAGAGGAGATATGACTAACTACAGGAATAGGGATATAAAAGGGAAGTATGTAGGTTAAGAAATAGAAAGTAGGAGCGCGCTTTACGTTATCATTTTTTTTCAATTGTTTCAGACAAAATTCTTTTTAAGTTTATTTACATTTTTTACGAGAATTCGTAAAAGAATATTGACCTTCTACAGGCAAATTTTCCCCGTGGAACTTTTCCTCAGTTTATGGATATGAAATTTACGGCAGAGCATATCCAGAATATCCCTCGTTTCACATACACTCTCTTCACTATTCAATTTTTTCTCTTCATAAAACATCATAAATTCTCACACAGTAAAATAATATACGAGCAAACAAACATGTACAATATTTGACGTGGAGACTATTTTTAGTTTATACATTCGTAAAAATCTCTAATGTAATAAATTCTTCAAATATACATATATAGGTACTCGAGAATGATGAAAATTTATCTAGACATGGGAACAAATATTTGCACACAAGAATAATATTATATCTTTGAGTCTTAGACTCTAAAAAAATTACAAAATATTTAAGAATTAATGAATTGTAATTGTTTATGTGTGCCTTTTAATTTCTTGTGAAAATTTTCTTTGACCTTTTTACACAATCTTTACATGCAAATTATAGATTTGTCTTTATATAAATGTAGGTTTTTGCTATTTTTTTGTGTATTATTTAGTAGTTGTGCAATGTTTTGGTGAATGTAGCAATACAAAATAGATACTCCACTCTTTTAACACGAGATTTTATCTCTATTAAATAGGTTTATTATGAAACATATCATGGAACTTGTACACCTAGTTAATTGTAATTTATATATAAATTTGTATTGATTTGATTAATAATAAAAAATAAAAAATGTATTGTATGAAAATATAGCAAATCCTAATAAAATCAACTTTGTTTTTGAATGATTTTAACATCAAATATGGCTGGCTTTATATTCTATGGGTCGGTGGCAGAAGAGCTAATTAGCTAGATCAGTTATCTAGTGGATTGGAGTTCAAATCCTGTTTCGGCCGATTTCGATCACATAGGTGTAATGTTTGTGTACTTTTTGCAAGGACAACGATTTATTAAAATAATGAGCAAATTATGAAGATTTTTTTTATTAACATTCTACACCTGAACTCTACACTCTACAGATGAAACAGCTATCGGTAAAAAGTTCCTCTCCAGTAATTCGAACTTATAGTAAAATATTTTCTTTTATAAATAACAAAAAACATGCACTATTTTCCCACTGACTGGGTTAACAAGGCATAATTCCAAAATTATATGAAATAAACCCTATTTTTCTTCTCCAATTTTTCTTCAACGGGATTTAGAAAAACCTATTTATTTTTCAAGAATTTCACGTGATATAATTGCCTTTGATTTTAAAATATGTGAAAATAAATAAGTGAAAATTCGTCAGCGAAACATCATTTTTTACCTATGTACGTAAGTAATATTTCATAACCTTAAATTTCAAAAAATGCAATTCACTGCCAAAAACCTGGTTAACTTCCCGTAAATTCACATCCATCTTTCTTGACACACATTTGTTTGCAACAAATTCTTCTATTTTATATCCATACGCAAATATTGACTGTCAAAAAAACATGTTAATAAAAATGATACATTTCGTGACAATTTATTAAATTCATCCTGTGCCAAATGAGGATAAAAACCAGAAACAGGAAATAGCCTGAAAATTAATAAATATTGATTAGCAAAATATGTATGACAATAAGTCCCTGATCTCATAGCGTAAAAAATCGGAAAATTTAGAAATATAAACAGGACAGACTACTCGGGGTGAGCACATTCTCGGTGTAGTAATCAGATATGTTATAATAATAGCTCTGGTCTATCTGTATCTTCGACCCTAAAAAATGCAGAGGACAGAAGCTTCTGGCGGAGTTTAGAATTTGGCTTATCAAGATAGACACGACCTTCAAGAATGAAGAACACGACCATGGAAAAAGAAATATAAGCACTCTCATCTATTTTTTCAGTATCAATCTAGGAAATAAGTAGATAGCAAAGCGATATCTCATCTCTTCCTCCAATCAACACGGTCTTCAACGATCCTTTACAACTCTAAAAATGAATAATTTATCGTGTATTGTAGTATCAAATTAAGTCTTATAAATGTGTTAATGTTTTCAAGCGTCTATCCCTTATGTATTATTCAATAGGTTTTGTTTTGTTCCTATAACAGTTCTCATTAATTTATCTCTTTGTACGACTAAATACTATGAATAATAATTATTTGTATGATCCTTATATACTATTATACTCAAAACCTTAAGATAAATCGTCACTAATATTTTGTGAAGAAACATAGTTGTAATTAATATTGTTTCTAAATATTTAGCATCGATTAATTGACGAATTTGTCTTAACATGTACAAATATATTCACTACTATAAATTAAGACAACAATGGATTATTAACATTAAATTATAGAATGAGCTCCTGAAACTAATATATCCATGGAACTCGTATCTACGGAATCCAGAATAAATTGAGTAAAATTAGCAAAACACCATTGGATATACAATATTTAGTAAATTAGTATCAGAATCAATTTAAACAACCTAGGTTTAACTAAACTCTTATTAATTTGATATTATTGTTTTTCTAGGTAGGGTAGAAGGAGGCACTTTTGGACAGAGGCAGATTTGGACAGCTTGAATTTGACCGCCTAAATATTAAATTAGTTGATTCTCTCTATTATTCCTAGATCGCACGAGGAGACTTTTATTATTATTTTACGTTTGGTCACGAATTGAACGTGTTTATTTTTAACGAAATTACTAATTGTTTTTCGGATTTTTCTAAACCTCTAATTATTTTATTATACTGGTAAGTAAACTTGTGTATTTTTTTATCAAATACTGTGTAATTCAACAGTTTTTTGATAGTACGAAAGTAACCCATACATAACCTCATTCCATGTGCTATTTTTTTTTCTATTTAAATTATATGTGAGGCAGAATTGGACATAGGACGATGAGGCACATGAGAACAGTGTCCATTAATAATAATGTCCGTTAAACAAAAAAAATATTTAAACCTATGTGTACGTTGCCTAATATTTAAATTTTTTGTGTTAGTAATTTTCTGACTATTATTTCTTTTATTTGTAGTTTTAAACCGTTGTGTAATGTTGCCCTAATAATATTTTAAAGTTTTTTGTGTGATATTTTTCAAATCTATAAAAAGGGCCATTCCGAATAAAATTCTAACAAATGAAAAATAAATTTAATTTAAAAAATAAATATAATCACCCAATTTTAAAAATTATAAATAGATCCTTGATCCTGCCAATTTTAATCAGTAAATATGTTTTATTGTCCAAATGTGCCCCTTTGTATGTCCAAATCTGCCTCTTAGGCGTTCTTATATCAAATAATTGACACATTTGGTTAATAAATTATTTTAAATTAATAATGAAGCCTTCAATATCAACTAAAAAATTTTTGAAAATCAAATGGGAAAATTTTGTAATAATCAAAATGTATTTTTTGTCCAAATCTGCCTCCCCCTCCCCTATATTTTATTTTTTGACACCTAATTTATTATTAAAGTCACTATTTCACAATTCAATAAAAGATTAAATTTATTTTATTCTTCTTCTTCGTTTGACGTATATTAGCAGCCGGTAGATTTTAATATTCTTTTTCGATTAAAGTAAAAATGTATTTCATAGGCCTTGTAATTTTATTTAATTACTCTCAATAGAAAAATAAAAAAGGGTTTTACTAGTTTTAAGCTTGAGACTTATAATAGAGAAGAGAATTAGGAAAAACAGACCCACATACATAGCTTTTATAGATTTAGAAAAAGCTTTTGATAAGTTAGACTGGAAGCAACTTTTTAAAATATTAAACAAGATAAGGCTAAGTTTTCAGGATAGAAGGGCAATATGGAATATATATATATATATATATATATATATATATATATATATATATATATATATATATATATATATATATATATATATATATATATATATATATATATATATATATATATATATATATATATATATATATATATATATATATATATATATATATATATATATATATATATATATATATATATATATATATATATATATATATATATATATGTTATATTTGATGTTTTCACGGGTGAAATATGTTATAATATTTTTATCTCGGTTTTCCCGTGTCAGTAGGTCTTGACTAAGACCATTTGTCTTCCGACGTTTCGCCTGAATATCACCAGGCATTTTCAAGGACTTAACGAAAAGCACGCGCGCGACACACGTCAAATATTGTTAGCGCGACGTGATTGGCTCCTTGTGACACGCCCACCTGCTGTCGTGTTCGTTGGTAATAATATTTTATCATTCAAAAATAATAGCAAGTTTAAACAGTGAACTTCTCAGAATTTACAGGGAAGCTATAGAAATATATAAGAGAAGGGATATAATGAACAATCGGGACGACGGAGTTCGTTTGCCTAGTACCTGGAAGAACATTTTATATGACAAACAATACAATAATAATATTAATAATATAATAGCGAAAATAACCCCAAAACACAACAATAATAATATTAATGTCACAACTAAAATTAACAATAAATCACAACACAAAAATAAATGATAAAATATTATTACCAACGAACACGACAGCAGGTGGGCGTGTCACAAGGAGCCAATCACGTCGCGCTAACAATATTTGACATAAGCGGCCATCTTGTACGCTACGAGTCACTTGACGGTGAGCTTTCAGTGTGAGTAGACGTGTGTCGCGCGCGTGCTTTTCGTTAAGTCCTTGAAAATGCCTGGTGATATTCAGGCGAAACGTCGGAAGACAAATGGTCTTAGTCAAGACCTACTGACACGGGAAAACCGAGATAAAAACTATATAACATATATATATATATATATATATATATATATATATATATATATATATATATATATATATATATATATATATATATATATATATATATATATATATATATATATATATATATATATGCAAAGGTTATGGTGGTGTATGAGAAAAGAAAAAGAGAAGCTAAAATTACACTCACCATAAAACCTTACCACCAGCAGTCAGCGATATTGCAATGAGACTCATTTAAAATAATGCAAATATCTCAGTATCTCAGGGCGTGTTGTTTATTGAGTAAGACAAAAAAAAGAATATATTTAAGTATCAAATAAGAATTTTCTGTTCAATGAAACAGTAATTAAAACATGAAAAGCTGAGTCAGATATGATGTGGGTAAGATTGAGCGATGAAAGAAACGCATAAGTACAAAAGAAATTACAATTTATTGTTATCATGGTTGGCAAGGAGTGTTAAATATGATACAGTTATCTACGTTACCTGAACTAAGCTAAATATTTGACATTTTAATAAAATAATTTAATTCTTAAATTACAATTTACAAGTTTTTAAATGTTTTTCTAGACCATGTGGTGTATAATAAAAAGAAATCTCAGACATGACATAATTAAACAGATTCAACTAAATTTTCAAATGATATCAGTATTTCATATGTTTTTTTTATAATAATCAAGAAATGAAACAGTTTTAGGAATTTCCATCTTCTTGAAGATGATCAGCAGGTACAGTTTTTGTGATGAGAACTACCATCGTAGTATTTACGTCGATTTGAAGTGCAATTTACAGGTGTTTTAGTCATTATCAAGTCATGATGTGCAAATACGAGCATGCCCCAACCATGATATTTAAAATTATTCATTTTCAGTCATCCATGGTGTACATAGTAAAGTACACCAATGTTGAAGAATGATGAAAAGACAGCATGAACAACAAGATAAAGTAAAGAAGAAAGCAAAGAAGCAAGGAACAAAAGACAAAGGTCAAAGACAAAGGACAAAGGCAAAGGAGGCGGTTATATTTCCTGCAAGAATTCAGTTAAATTAGCGAACGTGACTCATGCCAGATATTTTATATAGACGAGGATCGATGAAATTAGATAGAGAACTTACCCAGCCTCCTTTGAATTAAAATTTCGAGTCTTTGTCGGGTACTTTTACGTAGGCCATAGTTGAACGATGACACCTCGTGTCGGCTGTCAGCGTTGAAAAGAAAGGCATAGATATTTCGACCCGCCTAGCTAATCCGTTCACGGCTGTGTTCGCCTTACAACTTTTTTAGAAATATTGCCAATATTGCGAAGTGCGTTCGTTTAAGACATTTTTATAAACATTAAATTAAATTAATTAAGTAGTGACGTGTAAATACAAAATAACGTCACATACCTCCTCTGTTAACAAAAAAAAGAAAAAAAAGTGTTTTGATAGTAAATTTGAAAAACAGAAATTAGTGAATATAACTGGCATAAGTCCCATGTTCTCCAACTCAACCGAATCCCGCGAGGAAAAACACCTACAATTTAAGGATAAGGAAAATGTTAGAGTTCAAATGACACAAGTCTATGTCGCTGATAACGACATATCCTCGTCATTTAAATAACTGGTGGCAGATCTGGAACAGTTACATAATAAAAAATAACAAAAATTATCCACCATAAAAATATATAAAATTCTTAAACTAGCTGAAACAGAAAATTTTCATATTAAATAAAAATTCCAAATTTTGACATACTTGCTGTCAAGATTACTATTCATTTAAATGAAACCCCTCTGTTCATAAAACAGACGTAATAACAATTATTATACAGTATTTACAGATCTGGTGGTGAACGTTTTCAGTCCACTCACGTTTGATTATTTAACCCCTTCAATGACACTCCCGAGAAGCGTTCATTATTTTTTAATCAATGGAAAACTAAGGAAACCCCATCTTAGCTTTTCGTCTTGTCTCCATATTGTGAGCTTGGATTAGCTTTCATTTGTGCTAATTCTCATTGTGAGCTAGAATCTGCGGAAGAGGCTCTCATGTTGAAACAGAATCACTCAGATACCATGTATCTTCAAGCGTGATACAGTTATCGTGAGTCCATCCTATAAACACCTTAACTCACGATAAAAAAATTTCATCATAGGGAAAATTTAAAGTTCAGAATATTTTCCCAGTTAAAACAGCATCATAGTCATCATATCAAATTGTGAGCTTAGCTCAGTATCATACATGCAAGTCTTAATTGTAAGCCAAGAAATGTGAAAGCTAACATGTAAATTTGTCTATGAAAGATTTATGTGTCAGACATAGCAAATGTAAAATATCATTATTTTAATAATCATTATCAATAACTATAAACATCAGTTATCATGAGTACCTCCTATAAACACCTTACCCATGATAAGAAAATTCATCGGGAAGATAAATGCATAAAATTTATCCACTTTGATCCCAGATGAAAAACATTTTTATATTAAACAAAAGAAATTTTATACCAGCATCTTATTTCTCCATAACAAATAATAATATAATGCAATTTCAAAATTAATATTTCAAGAATGTGATATAAGTCCAGTATCGAATTTGCATTACACTATTTTGATCATAACAGAATTCAATCTTAACTAAAATGTTGTTATATATCATGGTATTAGAGATCAGGTTTGGTAATAGATTACCCAATATGTCATACATAAAAGCATCAGCTAGACAGAACATCAAAAATGTAATATCTAATGACTAAATTTAATAAAAATTTATAACATCTAATAAATTGTAACTCTTCCTATTGCACAGCAAGTGTGTCTCCTCATGTATGTCATGTAATAGTGTCTCTTTGTTATGATTAAGGACACTAGTCCATGCAAGGTTATAAAAAATAGTTTACAGAATGATAAGATTTGAGAAAATTTATAACGTTCAACAATTTGTAATTTCTTCTATCGCACACCAAGTGTGTCACCTCATGTATCTCATGTGACAGTGTCTCTTTGTTATGATTAAGGACACTAGTCCATGCAAGGTTATATAAAAATAGTCTACAGAATGATAAGATTTGAGAAAATGTGTAACGTTCAATAATTTGTAATTTCTTCTATCGCACACCAAGTGTGTCACCTCATGTATCTCATGTGACAGACAATGATCAGTGTCTCTTCGTTTTGATTACATCAGACATCTAGTTGACCAAACTAAATCTCCAGATGCAGTCTACGATAACTGAGTTGGTCGGCACAGTTATCTGGAAGAAGACCATGGCATTCCATGCACGTGATACCATAGATATAACTCTTATATGGTAGAAAAATGAGTGAATTATCAAATAAATTTCCTATTATTGTAATAAAAAAAACAGAATATAATGGCATTTCAGTATTTTAAGTTGTACCATGACATATAACAATCGATTTCATATTACAATATGAAATTGGTATTTATAAACAAGAACATTACATATTATACAGTAACCTACATGAAACAAAAAGGAGCTCTAGATATAAACTTTTATCAAATTGATATACTTAGGTTTTCATTCAGGATCATATTTACCATCAACACAATCTGTATGACATATACTAGACAATTTTCCTTGGAAAATATCAGTTTTATAGTCCAACATCTAAACAATATAGGATAACATTTTAATATAAAAAAGCAAGTACAATGTAGCTCTACAAATTTTGACATAAAAATAGAACTAACTCATCTGAATGAAAACAAAAGTATACGACATCTCAATATTGTGAAGAAATACTCCATCACAGCATTCCTCACAATATAATTACATTTAAATTTGTCGAGGAACCTATCATATCAAACATATGCCATCAGAGTACCAATATGTTCCTCGAGAAATTTCATATTATAACAAAAAAAACAGTATATTTACAGTGTAAACATTTATCAATGTTTGATTAATTTGGTCATCTGACATATTATATCCTGAGAATGATAATAGCATTAAGCAGATATGGATGTCATGTATTGGCAATGAAAACATACAAATTATATGATACAGTTGTATCATACTGATGATACAGACATCAAAAAAAAATTTAATATTAATCTGGTTTTAAGAGATCCTTAATGTGAAAGTTCCCTACAGACTTATTTTGTTCATTCGCTAATGTATAAACTACAGGTGATATTTTTGCTATAATTTTGTTTCTAACAAAGCGTGGAGCTAATTTTGATGAAAAGAATTCAGCGCCTTTGGAGTTTACAAAATTTCTCCGGTAGACAAAGTCACCTACATTATAAGAGCGTTCGACCCTATTTTTGTTATACAAAGTGGCATTGCGTTTAAAAGCTGACATAAGATTCTTCTGAACTTCAAAAAAAACAATTCTTAATTCATCTAGCATTTCAGCATAATCATGGGGCTTTTCTATTTGCATGTCATCTACTGAGATGGGTCCAGGTTGATACCTTTGATGCATCTCACCTGACAGAATTTGTTCACGACCGTGAAAAAGAAAATAAGGTGTATATCCCGTTGAGATATTTACTGTACCATTCATATAACGCCATAGCATACTTTGATGAAATCATCAATTTATAATTTTCATAAAGCTATAAATTCAAAACTAAGTAACTACTTCAAAACTTTAAGCAGAGTATTAATCAATTAAAAATCATATTCCCAAGAAAGTTGATTTCAAAATCAAATCAATCAAATTTAAAAGCATAATGTTGGATTCGTTCGCCATTTGTTCAAATACAAAAAAAAAATAGAAATCATCACAGTGCGCCCAATGCCAAACAGTTGAACACCCAAGGCTGAACAAGATTATTAAACAGAAATCTGTCCATCCAAAGCCTATCCAAAAATCCGACACCGCACTACACCGTAATATAATTTCATCCCTGTAATTGACTCGTCATCTATACGTTCCATTTTTAAAGAAATTTTATATTGTGGAAATGTCAAAAGAAAGTGCAGAAACGTACGAATGTTTTTATAACATCAGCTTATTACTCACAATATAGGATGATTTGATACAACATGATTAATTATTCGTACCGAAAACAATAATCTTTGTAATGTGTATGAGAATTACAAAAAAAGAAGAGTTTCTTTATAAGATTAACATATTAGCATACGCCGTGCATTATTCCCATTAATATACAATCATATCTAACAATTACAAATATTTCATAACTCAGAACCAACTATTTAGTTGCAGCACGAGTAGTCATGCAACTACATAAGTTTTCCTCCCGCCGTATAGATGGCGTTAATTACACTTTTGACAAAAGAATATAATTAATTTTCATTTATTTTAACTTTAAAACAGTATTATATCCCCGACATTAGTTTTAATGATTGTTAATCATTTCTAAAATAAACTACAATGATTATAGTCAGTAAAATGTCAAATAGATTATACAAAAAGTGTATTGTTATACATAAAAGATTCTATCATTTGAACGATGAGTTCCATAACATTTCAGAATTATTGACATTACTTTCTATTGAATAACCAGCGTAACATGTTGTTGTAGGTCGATACTGTGTACCACACATTAGACAACATAAATATAATATGAAACATTAAACAATTTATTCATAAAAGAAACAAGACTCGTTTCCATATACAAATGAAGTTATTATCATAAAGAAGCAACATTACATTTGGTAAATTCAAACTAAATCATTCTCAGAGATGACAATATTACATCATAAGTTTATGTCAGACCAAATTAATAAACATGGAATACCTTAAATAAGAAATAGACCAAAATCCATTTAGAAATATCATCTCTCCGAGCCTTGCTTTTTTTGTGATTATACAGCAGATTCAAATTCAGCATTCCCAAAAAATATTTCATAGAATTCACCAACACATTCCATCTGTAAAAGTGAAAATATTTAATTGCATATTCATTACAATCATAAACAAAACTCCCTATAGCACACATTGATTTGAGATTCAATTTAAAAGAACATTTTCAGTTATTATTTTATACAACATAGCTGAACTTTTAACATCAAAAATTGAGAAAAAAACACATGTCCCCAACAGAGAATAAAAACTCAAATTGTTTTAAAACACCATTTCCTTTTAATTATATTGATTCAACATGAATTAAGAAAACTTTTTATTATCAACGAAGAGTATTATATCAATAATATCATTATTTAAAAAGACATTGATTATTTTCACTTGTTACAAGAAAAAAAATATTAACTGCCATGCAACAATGTTGATTCTATGCCTGCAGGTATCAGACAGACTTCTTTTGTTAATTACCACAACAATCTCCTAATTAATTTCTACCCCACATATGATTTTTATAATTATTTTTTACAAGTTCAAATTTTATGACCGACCCAAGAAAAATGTATACCATGTTGTATATCAGCAAAAAGGAAATTACAACGCTTATAAAGATTCATATTTTTTTTATCTATAACATAGGTATTCAACATTAAAAATGCAAACCAAACATGAAATAACATTTAGCACAGTCCAACGACAAATTAAAATTATACACCTGATGTTTTTTGAAGACAGGATCAATTATAAAAATTTGATACCCTCATTATGTATGTTCAGTTAAAATGTGACATTTTAATTATGAAATCAGAAAAATAATTCTAATCAATTTATAGATTTCCAAAAAAAATAGACATTAATAATAATTGATGACAACTCAAGTTTTGTACTGAAAAGAATGTGAATTTCATGTTATAGTCCTTACGACATTTAATTATTTATTAGTTTACAATACAACCTGATTGAGTAGATTTCTTGAATGGTATTTCTCGAATAAGACTGGTCATAATGGGCTCTTCCATACTTTTTAGAAATAGTTTGGTTGACTTCTGGTCATCTCCTGATTATAATCTCACAGCTCGGCTTTCATGACGATGGATTCTGCGCAGTCCTCAGATTAAGGATGGGTTTAAGGAAGGAAAGGAATCGCTACCACAAAGTACACGAACTAATTATCAATTTTACGTTCTCTACAAACACTAATCTGTCCCACACAAACATCTGACTTTAAAAAGAGTTATAGAATGGGCGCCAGTCTTACAATCAATAAAAATAAAAAATACAAATGGAATTTAAATCCTAATAGTCCGCGCTCTTCAATTTTTTTAAAAAATCCTGCCCCACGTTGGGCGCCAATTGCAAAGGTTATGGTGGTGTATGAGAAAAGAAAAAGAGAAGCTAAAATTACACTCACCATAAAACCTTACCACCAGCAGTCAGCGATATTGCAATGAGACTCATTTAAAATAATGCAAATATCTCAGTATCTCAGGGCGTGTTGTTTATTGAGTAAGACAAAAAAAAGAATATATTTAAGTATCAAATAAGAATTTTCTGTTCAATGAAACAGTAATTAAAACATGAAAAGCTGAGTCAGATATGATGTGGGTAAGATTGAGCGATGAAAGAAACGCATAAGTACAAAAGAAATTACAATTTATTGTTATCATGGTTGGCAAGGAGTGTTAAATATGATACAGTTATCTACGTTACCTGAACTAAGCTAAATATTTGACATTTTAATAAAATAATTTAATTCTTAAATTACAATTTACAAGTTTTTAAATGTTTTTCTAGACCATGTGGTGTATAATAAAAAGAAATCTCAGACATGACATAATTAAACAGATTCAACTAAATTTTCAAATGATATCAGTATTTCATATGTTTTTTTTATAATAATCAAGAAATGAAACAGTTTTAGGAATTTCCATCTTCTTGAAGATGATCAGCAGGTACAGTTTTTGTGATGAGAACTACCATCGTAGTATTTACGTCGATTTGAAGTGCAATTTACAGGTGTTTTAGTCATTATCAAGTCATGATGTGCAAATACGAGCATGCCCCAACCATGATATTTAAAATTATTCATTTTCAGTCATCCATGGTGTACATAGTAAAGTACACCAATGTTGAAGAATGATGAAAAGACAGCATGAACAACAAGATAAAGTAAAGAAGAAAGCAAAGAAGCAAGGAACAAAAGACAAAGGTCAAAGACAAAGGACAAAGGCAAAGGAGGCGGTTATATTTCCTGCAAGAATTCAGTTAAATTAGCGAACGTGACTCATGCCAGATATTTTATATAGACGAGGATCGATGAAATTAGATAGAGAACTTACCCAGCCTCCTTTGAATTTAAATTTCGAGTCTTTGTCGGGTACTTTTACGTAGGCCATAGTTGAACGATGACACCTCGTGTCGGCTGTCAGCGTTGAAAAGAAAGGCATAGATATTTCGACCCGCCTAGCTAATCCGTTCACGGCTGTGTTCGCCTTACAACTTTTTTAGAAATATTGCCAATATTGCGAAGTGCGTTCGTTTAAGACATTTTTATAAACATTAAATTAAATTAATTAAGTAGTGACGTGTAAATACAAAATAACGTCACAATATATATATATATATATATATATATATATATATATATATATATATATATATATATATATATATATATATATATATATATATATATATATATATATATATATATATATATATATATATATATATATATATATATATATATATATATATATATATATATATATATATATATATATATATATATATATATATATATATATATATATATATATATATATATATATATATATATATATATATATATATATATATATATATATATATATATATATATATATATATATATATATATATATATATATATATATATATATATATATATATATATATATATATATATATATATATATATATATATATATATATATATATATATATATATATATATATATATATATATATATATATATATATATATATATATATATATATATATATATATATATATATATATATATATATATATATATATATATATATATATATATATATATATATATATATATATATATATATATATATATATATATATATATATATATATATATATATATATATATATATATATATATATATATATATATATATCCCGCAATACTTGTTGCGTCACCTATGTGAAATTCGTATAGGGTTGTTGCGTCCACCAACTTTTCGCGTCCGGTATACGGACGCAAGATAATTTTCACGCCAAAAACTACCATTCTGTTGCTTATACCATAGAGAATCAACTGGCAAAAATTTACATGGAAGCAAAAAAAATATCAAAATATCTTGAAATGAATATTATTAGTTCAACCATTGGCCGCACGGAGATTTATTCAGTGTATATTTTGAAGGTGTATATTTTTACTAAGCCACCGATCGTTTTGCATCCGCGGCAAAATATTACATGTTGACCTTGGCCGCACGGAGATTTGTTCGGAGTATATTTTGAAGGTGATTTATATATATGGCTCCGATCGTCTTGCGTCTGCACTCAATACTGTTCTACCATGTCTCTGTGACCTTCGCGATAAAATGAATACAATTCAACGCATTTTAAATATTGCCTTGAAAAAGCGCGTACCTACTTACTTTTATTTTTACGACTTCATACAACTGTCGATATATGTATTGATACCTACTCTCTCTCGTGCGCGTACCTACTTACTTTCAGTTTTACAAAGTTCATACTAGGTATATGTTGATTTGATTATTGTTACTTTCTCATGCGCGTACCTACTTTTTTATTTTTACATAGTTCATAAAACTATCAATTTGTTTATTGTTACTCTGATGCGCGTACCTACTTACTTACTATTGCAATGTTAATATTTTTTATAGAAAATTTCCATATATCTCAGAAACCATAAAAGCTAGAACACTGAAAATTGGAATAAACATAGACATATACAAAATCTAAAATGAGTTTTTTCAAAAAAATTCCAGGGTTTCTCAAACATTTTTTGTAAAGAAAAATATTTTTTTATGATAAATTTATGAGTTTAACTGCCTATGTTTCCATTTTTTTGAATATCGAAAAAAACCGAAAAACCCCAACTAGATAATTTAATTTTCCAACTGTCGATTCGTTTATGAGAATTCAATTCTCTGAATGAATCGTCCTTATTAAGCCAAGATGCGTGTACGAAAGAACATTTTTTATGGCGTAGTGGACTTTTTGCATGCTAATAACATCAACTAGAGGCCTCGCAGCATATATGTTCCATTACATGGATTTACTCAGAATACGGAGTAGAACATTTTATGTGAGTTTTGTGTGTCTGTGTGTCCGTCCCCTCTTATAACTTTTGATCCGCTCAATTTACAGAGCCCAAAATTTCAGAATATATAAAAAGTTATAGGCCTACAAAACTTTTATACTTAGAATTTTGAATTTTTGTTTCAGTCAGGGGTTATAAACTTTTGAAATTTTGGTATATTTTTCCATATATCTCAGAAACCATAAAAGCTAGAACGCTGAAAATTGGTATAAATATAGACAAACACAAAATATCAAATGAGTATTTAAAAAAAAATCCAGGGTTTCTCAAACATTTTTTAATAAGAAAAATATTTTTTTATGAAAAATTTATGAGTTTAACTGCCTATATTTCCAAATTTTTTTAAAAACATTGAAAAAACCGAAACACCCCAACTAGATAATTTTATTTTCTATAAAAAATGTAACCATTGTATTAGCACATCTCAAATTCTTTTTAACAATTTTTATAAAAATTGAATTTAGTGACGACATTCCTTCATAGATTTGTATGGCAGTCGCCTACACACAATATCTAAGAAGACTTAATTGTTTGATACTAATCTCCAAACATATGTACATACATACCATCATGCTGTTTTCATATTCTGGGTAGGATCAAAGGACTGACATCCATACTATCCTATCTTGACATACATACATAATTTAACTGTCACAATCCTTTTCCCATCCTTTTTTTTCTCTTCCCTTCCTTTCCCGTCACAGGCAAACATACATCTTAGTTATATTTAAATTAATGATGTTTAAAATGTTTCATATTTAATATCTGTGGACATATGTAATTGGTCTGTTTATTTTTATTTTATAGTTTATTATACTATTTTAGTATTTTAAGACTGTATTTGTCCCTAAATAAATAAATAAATAAATGTGTTGTATAGAAAACCAAATATCTTTAAATATTAAACAATTTATATTTATGGGTTTATAGTTTGATACTTATTCTTCAACTATACATACTATCGCTATCGACAGTTGGATCTCATGTGTTACATGCAACTAATTTTAAAAATCTGTTGGTTAAAAAATCATCTTATTTTATAATAGACGAGTTTTCAATCGAATGTTGATATTCATTTTCGTTCAGTGTTTGAGTTCCTAAGTTGTTCAAGGTTTCAATCGAATGTTCATAATATAAAATAGTCGAGGTTTCAATCGTATGTTAATATTGGTTTTCGTTCAGTGTTTTATTTTCTAAATATGTATGTATATCTGTTGATTAAAAAATTAACTTAACATATTGATATTAATTATCTTTCAGTGTTACAGTTATTTAATAAATAAATTGTCGTCTATCATTATTTAGAATATGATATTGAATAGTACACAACATTCATTTCGAAATTATTGTTGAATACCTACTATTATTGTTTAATTATTATATTTTTAGTACCTTATGTAAATAAATAAAAAATTAACAAACATTTTATTGTTAATCATTGGTATCATACTGTACACTATCATGGATCGATCCTCACTGCGTTCCACACAATGTGGGGTAACCATCGGCAGGTGAACGGGTGTGCATTATCCTATAAAAAAGCATGCCATGCGCATTTTTGTCGACACACCGGCATCTTTATTAATATATATATTTTTTAAATATAAAAAATGAATATGTCCTTGTTAAACAAGTACATATACATCTTCCTACGTTCCCTAAAAAAATCAAATAAATGCATGTGCTATAGGTAAACGAAATCGGTCGAGACAAGATTCGAACTCGCGACCACTGGATTACCAGCCCAGCGCGCTAGCCGCTCTGCCATCGACCCATCCATCCATTAAATTAATATAAATGATATGAGAATATTTTAAAGCTTGGTGACTGTTTATTTTCGATGCCTATAATATATTTTATTAATCTCCAAACATACATACAAACCATCATGCTGTTTTCATATTCCGGGTCGGAGAAAAGGACTGACTTCCATACTGTCCTATCTAACATACATACATACCTACATGTGTTGTATAGAAAACAAAATATCTTAAAATATTCAATAATTTCGATTAATGATTTTATAGTTTGGTACTTCTTATTTTTCAACTATACATACTATCGCTATCGACAATTGGATCTCATGTGTTACATGTAACTAGTTTTATAATAGTCAAGATTTCAATCGAATATTGATTTTCGTTCAGTGTTTTAGTTCTTTAATATTGATTCAACTGTCGATTTGTTCAAAAGAATTTTGTTCTCTTAACATATCGACAATGTTTCAAGCGGATACGCGAGAATTGTATGTAGGGTCTAAATAAAAATATCGAAAAAAGTCGAAATACCCCAACTACATAGATTATATAATTTTCTATAAATAATATTTGTATGTAGTAGTGTATCTGAATTTTTTTTAACAATATTTTATATATATTGAATTTAGTGACGACATTGCTTCATACAATTTGTATGGTACACAATATCTACACAATATACACAATATGTAAGAAGACTCAATAATTTGATACTTCATCTCCAAACATACATACATACATACCATCATGCTGTTTTCATATTCTGGGTAGAAAAAAGGACTGAACTCCATACTGTCCTATCTTGACATACATACCTACATGTGTTGTAAAGATAACAAAATATCTTAAAATATTCTATAATTTCGATTTAAGTGTTTATATTTTGGTACCTACTTATTCTTCAACTATCGCTATCGACAGTTGGATCTCATGTGTTACATGCTACTAGTTTTATTTATTTTAGAACATTTCGTGTGTCTGTGTGTGGTAAAAAATATTTTTTTTATTATAAATTGATGTGTTTAACTGCCTATATTTCCAAAGTTTTTAAAATATCGAAAAAAGTCGATTTACCCTAACTAGATAATATAATTTTCTATAAATAATATTAGCATTGTAGTAGTCTATCTTATTTTTTTTTAACAATATTTTATAAATATTGAATTTAGTGACGACATTGCTTCATACAATTTGTATGGCAGTCACCTATACCACGATATCAAAGAAAACTTAATAGTTTGATAATTAATCTCCAAACATACATACATACCATCATGCTGTTTTCATTCTCTGGGTAGGACAAAAGGACTGACCTCCATACTATCCTATCTTGACATACTTACCTACATATGTTGTATAAAAAAATATCTTAAAATATTCAATAATTTGGATTTATGGGTTTATACATAGAATTATATATAATCTAAGGGTCTATAGTTTGGTACTTATTATTCAACTATACATGCTATCGCTATCGACAGTTGGATCTCATGTGTTACATGCAACTAGTGTTCAAAGAGAATATAACCTACGGATCCTAGTGTTAAATAAAAAATCGCGAGTCTCTTGGTCTATCTAATATTTGTATCGACGGCCGCGTATTTGTTCGTGACAAGTTAAGGGTCATTTCATTTACTCCGTATATTATTTAAATCATTGGTTTTCAGTGAATTTTTGAGGAGTGAGTATAATTACTTTACCTTTTTTCAAACCATAGATTGGCCGCGTCCCGGCTTAAATAGAAATTCGTTAGTGGTAAACATAATTTCTACATTTCCGTAAAAGGGATTTAGGCTTGTATTATAGACTTCCCGTTTGTCACGCAGATCAGATAACACATTGATTAGCGATCGTATTACTTAACTCTTGTTACACATTCTCTTTCGAACTCACCACAGTATCGTGTATTTGCGAAGAAAATAAATAATAATGATACTTTCGAATATTTGTATTATTGCATATGCGCAAACATTGGATTTTATTCTGTCGGGAGTCAATGATATTTAAGCCCTGTAGGTGCCTTGATTTCCCGGTTCTCCTACAATAAATATTCCAACTTCGTCTCTTTTGAGATAATTAAAAATCTGTTAATGATACTTTCAACAAAATTTAAAAATATTACAAACCCGGCAGATGTTGTACTAACTGTGTATAATGGTTGATGTTTATGTAATCCAACTGTCGATTTGTTTAAGAAAATTTATTTATCTAAACATATCGACAGTACTAAGCCAAGATGCGCGTATTAGGAACATTTTGTATACCTACCATAGTGGACTTATTGCATGCAAAAAACACAAACTTAGAGGCTTCGCAGCAAATATCATATTCTATATAATGTCGTCCATCATACCATCATGCTGTTTTCATATTCTGGTTAGAAAAAAGGACTGACCTCCATACTGTCCTATCTAGACATACATACCTACATCTGTTGTATAGAAAACAAAATATCTTAAAATATTCAATAATTTGGATTTATGGGTTTATAGTTTGGTACTTATTCTTCAACTAACATACTATCGTTATCGATAGTTGGATCTCATGTATTACATGCAACTAGTTTCTTATTGTTTTTTTGCGTTTATCTTAATTACATATTTCAACTGTCGATTTGTTTAAGAGAACTTTGTTCTCTTAACATATCGACAATGTTTCAAGCCAGGATACGCGAGAATTGTATGCAGGGTCTACTTTTTTCACGGCTTTTCCAAGTCATAAAACACCAACATAGTGGCTTCACAGCATATATGTTCCATACACGGATTTACTCAGAATTCGGAGTAAAATATTTCGTGTGAGTTTTGTGTGCGTATGCGTGTGCTTGTGCGTGCGTGCGTGCGTGCGTGCATGCGTGCGTGCGTGCGTGCGTGCATGTGTGTGTGTGTGTGTGAGGGTGTGTGTGTGTGTGTGTCCGTCTCCCCTTATAACTTTTGATCTGCTCAATTTACAGAGCCCAAAACTTCAGAATACATAAATAGTTATAGGCCTACAAAACTTTTATACTCAGAATTTTGAATTTTTGTTTCAGTCAGGGGTTATCAACTTTTGAATTTTTACTTTATTTTTCCATATATCTCAGAAACCATAAAAGCTTGAACGCTGAAAATTGGTACGAACATAGACAAATACAAAATCTCAAACGAGTTTTTTCAAAAAAATTCCAGAGTTTCTCAAACATTTTTTATTAAGAAAAACATTTTTTTAAATTTATGTGTTTAACTGCCTATATTTCCTAAGTTTTTAATAATATCGAAAAAAAACCGAAACAATCCAAATAGATAATTTAATTTTCTATAAAACATAGTAACATTGTAGTAGTACATCTCAAATTTACATAAATTGAATTTAGTGACGACATTGCTTCATACGATTTCTATGGCAGTCGCCTATACACAATATTATAATATATTATGTAGGTATCTACATTCATGTTTATAAATTTATTTAAAATTATTTCTCACGTAACTCTTGCTTATCGGGGCTGGAAACACTAGGTAAATAAATTAGATGAAATTGTCGAATAGCAATGAAATGGCCACATGCACAGGGTGCAAGGAAGTATTTATTATTATTTTTAAATTTTATATATATTTTTTCAATGGCGAGCCTTTGAATTTTGTTTTATTCTATAATTTATTTTGAAAGAAATAATGTTTGGGTACATATTAAATTTATATGATGTACCTAGTACGTAAGTACTTCATCTAATAAATAGTGACATTAAACAAAGTAGGTACCTATGTAGTGTGTTTTATATAATATTTAAATAATGAATTTCCCCAACATTTTTTAACACAAAATTATCTTTTGACTAAATATATCACAACAAAAAAATCAAATAAAAACTTTTGTTATTTGTATAATATACGAGTACTTCAAAATATATAAAAGATTCATAAAATCCTAGATGTTATACTCCCGGTTGATATCTATATGAAAATTTAAAAAAAAGTTCAACGCTCTTAAATTTGTGCATGCCTTTCGATTACACGATTGTATAAAACTCTACGATAGAGGAGATCAAATGTTTGTTGGTGTAACATCGTTGAAAAAATATTGAGATGGTCTTATGTTATAATAATGTAGTTTTCTTCAAAACTGCGTATAAAAACACCGTCGGACTCAACAGTAAGCTGTCAATAAATTGAACAATAATTCACAATATGTTTCTAAACATTGTAGGTATTTAAAAAAACATAGTTGTTAAATTGATAATATCAGTCCATCGACATTGAAATAAACATCCCTATAATATAGAACGAGCAATTTAATTGATATATTTTTTTTAATATCCTTATTGATATTACAAAAGATGTTTTTAATTTTACTCTGACACTAATGAACATTTGGACAAACTTCACCATCACACCACAGATGTTTGTCATAACATTGTACGTAAGTTAATGTAAAATAATCCTTACAAATAATAAGTAAAATGTTGTTAGTACGCAGGGCCGGATCTACCCAATTTGGCGCCTGGTGCACTAGATCTAAAGCGCCCCCCCCCCCCTATCTGCTCCCACCACATTTCCATCTTTTTTCAAG
>CAUYVO010000071.1:0-29566 GCA_963576475.1 Molanna angustata
ATATATATTATATAGTATATATATTATATTATATATATATATTATATAGTTGTGACGTTATTTTTGTATTTACACGTCACTACTTAATTATTTTAATTTAATGTTTTAATAAATTATGTCTTAACAACGAACGCACTTCGCAATATTGGCAAATGTTTATAAAAAAGTATATATATATATATATATATATATATATATATATATTATATATATATATATATATATATATATAAATATATATATATATAATATAATATATATATTTAATTATATATAATATAGGTATATATATATATATATATATATATATATATATATTATATATATATATATATATATATATATATATATATATAACTTTTTTATAAACATTGCCAATATTGCGAAGTGCGTTCGTTTAAGACATTTTTATAAACATTAAATTAAAATAATTAAGTAGTGACGTGTAAATACAAAAATAACGTCACAATATATATATATATATATATATATATATATATATATATATATATATATATATATATATATATATATATATATATATATATATATTATATATATATATATATATATATATATATATATATATATATATATATATATATATATATATATATATATATATATATATATATATATATATATATATATATATATATATATATATATATATATATATATATATATACATATATATATATATATATATATATATATATATATATATATATATATATATATATATATATATATATATATATATATATATATATATATATATATATATATATATATATATATATATATATATATATATATATATATATATATATATATATATATATATATATATATATATATATATATATATATATATATATATATATATATATATATATATATATATATATATAGAACATATTATATGCTGCGATGCCTCTACGTTGGTGTTTTTTGTCTTGAAAGTTGAAAAAAAATACATGAAAAATATAGACCTGGTCATACAATTCTCTCACACAGGACAAAGATTAATACCGTCGATTCATTAAGAGAAATAAATTCTCTTCAACGAGTTGACAGTTGGATAAAGGATACCGATACCGATCGCCCACAATCGCCAAAATTGCTAAGTCGTTAGGCTTCTGAAATTTACATTAATTAAATTCTAAAACAAGTATTGATTCTATGGGATGGAAATACTGCTAAGTTGGAAGAAATAGACATATGGCAATAAACTCGATATAAACAATAAATAATTAACTTGCGTAGGGTGCAAGGAAGTGATTATTTTATTTATTTAGGTTCTTAGAGAAAATTCGAAATCAAGAGAAAGCAGGCCGCTTCACCTGTTATGCTGGCTTGACCTGAATGATGCAAACTGCATAGGACAGATCGATGTGGAAGCGGATGGAGTTCAGGAGTGGACGGAAATTGGTTAAGGAAGAAGAAGGAACCAGGAACCAGGAACCAAATTATGCAATATTGCTTGAGAATTTTGTGCACTTTTGATTTATTTTAACATTATATTGTACGTAACATTTTTTGCCAGTACAAATGGCGGACTTATTACCAAGTGGCAATTTCTTTCAGACAATTTGTTATTTCATACAATAGCACGATTCGTGAATGATATAATGTCGTTGCTCGAAGAAAGCAAAGCGCGTCAAAGAATGCTTTGAAATATCTACAAATATGTGAAATTAAATTTGGAAATAATTTTTTATTAAACCCATTTTTCTGTTATAGACTTGAATTTTTAATGGATTTTTTTTACAACTTATTCACGTGAATAGTATATGTACATGTGTGGGAACTGAGTTATTTTAAATTTTAATGAAACAACCTAAAAGGAATTTCAGAATTTACTTTATTGAAAATGTGATATTGTTATTAGAACGGATTAAGGTATTAAATGGAACCTTTCAGATATTTCCTTTGAAATATGTTTATTTAAAAGTGAAAATATTTCTTATTTTGTAGAGAAAATATTGAAAGATTTATTTTGAATAAAAATTAAAAATATACAATGATTTACAATTATTTATAGGTATTTATTTACGATACAAAAAATATGTATTCGTAAAAAAATACACGAAAATATTATTTAGGTAGGTTTCTACCTTTTACATACAACTAATACAAAAATATTCTTGGTTCGATAGTAAAAATAATAATAAGTAATTTATATAGCGCCGTTTAATGATTTAAAATCATACCAAAGGCGCTGGTAGCTCAATTCTGTAATGATCTCCGAAACAAAGTTGTTTTTAGTTTTTTAGATAAGGTGTCTTTGTTTTGAGCACCGCGGACATCAGGAGGTAGTTTATTCCACTTTAATGGACCACTCACACTAAAGCATCGATCATAGTATGCCGCATTGTTGACTCTGTCCACCTCCTTCAAGGAGTTGGTAATCTGTGATCCAGACGACCTAAGTGTGAGATGCCTCCCAGAGAGTTATTTTCTTTGACATAGTTCTTGAATGTATTTCGGGGCTAGATCATTTAAAGCATTAGACAGATTTTGCAGTCAATTCACCAGACAAGATTTTGTGATCACTTTATGTAAAGTGATCAAGTTCATAAAGTGATCATGTAGGTGCCTTGAGTTCCTGGTTCTTCTATAATATCCCAACTTCGTCTCAATTGAGATATTAAAAATTTTGTCAATAAAATTAGACAAAAATATTTTATTTATACTACCCCCCAAAAAGAGTTCGTACTCGTTCTTGAAGATGTTTAGTGATATACACACATAGTAAGCGTTCATTTCTTCATCTTGAATTGTTGACAATCTCTAAATACATTTTAATGAAGTTCATTTCTATTAGATTTTTAAACAAACATAAGATTCCCTGAGGACAAAAGGTTTCACAATACACCATACACAGAAACACATTGTCACGAAACTCATAGTATGTATTTTCTACATGATACCTGTTAAGAGATTTTAAGTAAAATTGCATTACTAGCAAGATGAGCATGTATGCGAGAGTGCATCAATGTTGATGAGGCGATGTATGTCTCAAGATAGAAGAATGCGGTGTTCGGTTCTCACTGCCTACCCCTTGAGGAAGATAGAAGTGGAGAGTAAAAAATACACTTGTCTATAGAGATACATACAATATCAATATGAAGATCACTCAATTTTACCTTACAGAAGCTATTTTACTTCTGTTATATACATATTTCATACAAATATGATATTTATTTCACATTGATTTAATTGATTTATTTCACATTGCAAACCATAGATATTTTTCTTTGAATTTTGACAATCCTTGCATGCATTTTCGAAGAGTGTATTTTTTTGTATCGAAATTTCAAACCGTAGGTATACAAAAAACTCGATTTTCCAGACCGTGAGAGCATTTAGAAAATTTGGACAGATGAAATCATAGATAAGAAATTAATGGATATCTATGGAAATAGTCGATCGGCAGGGCGGGATAAACGTGTTTTTGCGCCCGTAGCAATATATTTGAAACCGCCCCGCTCCCCATCTTTTTTGAATTTTTAAATGTAGAACAATTAATTATGTAAAATGACTAAGCCGGATTTTTTACATACACACCATTATGCCGAGCCTCTATCGGGGTATGCAAAGAGAACCGAGCGCCATGCCTGGGAATTTTTGATAAATATAATTAACATTTTATAATTTTATGCGCCCTTTTTAAGACAACCGCCCTGACTTCTTGTTCCTGATTGTTCTATAATTTATCCGGCCCTGTCGATCGGACTTACAGTTTGGGCTGTAAAGAGGACACAAAAAACAACGTAAATGATGAAATCATAGAGAAGAAATTAAAAGTTGTCTATGGAAAACTAATAAGCTCTAGGTCTATGCACTTTACGCATATGATGAATATGAAGTCGATCGGACTTAGAAGAATTTTCGGACTCAACTTTTTTTTTCATTTGTTTTTTTATCTTCTTGGCCCCCTTTTTCTTATTAACTACTTTGGTTTTCTTTTGACCCTTTTTAGCATCTTTCACTTTTTTCTTCTCAATTCGAACTATTAGAGCAAGTTTATAAGGTGATGAAGTCATGACGTTAACTGACCCACATCGGCTTGATGTATTGGTGTTGTTTCGTGGTAGTCTTGGAACCGGATTAAGGGCGAATAGGGAAACAATTGTTGACGTACCGGGGATAGGATTGTCATATGGGTTAGGAGATACCCGGGCTTTATTTTATTTGATTTGAGCTTCATTCGAAGTATTTTCGTAGGGCACGTCTTCTTGAAAACAGTTATCGGTTCATTCTCAATTGAATTGTTGTAGACACCAAAATCATCAGGTGTAAAAATGTTTCGGTCACACGGACAAAGACCTATTTTTCTGAAACCATTAACTGAATTTTCCATTGTTGCTGATTTGACATTTTAGCTTTTTAAGTAAAAAACATACATATTATAAACATATTGATGTTCAAAACTTTTCCAGGCTCAGTACGCGACCATATTTCTATTTCTTGTGAATATTAAGTTTTCAGTTGTCGCAGAAAAGCCACATCCATAGGTTGCATTTTTTTATTACAATGTGGTGGTAAACATACAATGCTTACGTGATTGTCTCTGGCTATATCAATCACTTCGGCGTTTTGGATATGAGTGTGATGTGATGTCCATCTAATACTAAAAGGATTGGGTCACCAGCAGTTGGCTTAGTTAATTTGATAAAATGGTCGAACAATTAAGTAAATAAATGAGTTTGAATCCATCGTGATGGATGGCAAACCCAGATAGCTTCTACTGGAGCGCCATCCATTAAATTCTGACCATATATTTTGTAGAAATATGAAGTTTTGTGGTGGCACATAATTTCCGCTTGCATTCATACATGTCACTATTGTTATAAGTTTTCCTCTTTCTAATGATGATAACGCTGCCACATATTTTTTACCTATAACACTGATAGGTTTAGATTGTGTTGAACTACAGTTATGCCTGTTTCGTCCACATTATAGATTCCATGTGGCGAATCCTTTATTTTTGCCATTTCTGGCTCAAACAATATCTGAAATAAATTATTTTACTCTAGCTACAGACACTGCTTGTGGTGCCTTGTCTGATAACTCAGGATTCCTTCGTATAAAACCACGTAACCATTTCTTACCCGCTGTACCCTTTTGGACACTAAATGATTGTTTAAGTTTCTTTTTGAATCATTTCCCTGGCACTATGAATAATGCTTGTATCGATTGGCGAGAGTGATTGGGAAAGGAAATTGGAATCATTTTTTATGGATTGATTTGATCTGTTTGAATATAAGATTTTTGCTTGACTTGATTTTGACGATACAATATAATCAGTCTTGGACTACTTCGGAATCATGTTGAATGCATTTTGATCAACAAGATTAGAAAATCTTTTATGTAGATTGGAACGGACAGTGTTCAATACATTTTGAATACTGCTCTACGTATCATTTTTTAAATCTTGTAGAGATTGTCAAACTTTTTAAATAGATAAACAATTAACATTGTGGTCCTTTCAGGCATTGCCAGACTATAATTGCATTATAATATACCTTGTGCATGTTTTTTTAATTAATATTAACATTCAATAAAAATATATATTATATATTTATGTACCTATATTTCAATTTCTAATCAAAAATTATATAAAAATTACTTAACCAAATTAAAAAGTAAGAATTATCTTAACGGATGTGGGTGAATATTTAAAAGCATATGCACGAAAAAAATAAACATTTTTAATTTTAAACGAATTGATAAACCAAATGGGAAATCACGACGGAAATTGATAAATTTAGAACAAATTAACATCATTTAGAGGAAAATGTGGTGTTGAATAATACTTTTTCCTTCAACAACAGGCATGTCTTAAGTGAATTACTGTTTGTATATTTGCCACGTGTAAATTGTTTTTATTTTTAGAAACTTGTCAAAAACAATGTTCCTTGTAAAGTAAGCAAAATAAACTGAACCTTATATATTTTCTTATTCTATTCATGAGGTATCTTAAAAATACACGCCAATCCTTCTGACAGAGGCGAATAAAATCAAATACTAATCAACTGACAGGCTAAAAGAAGTGTAGCTACGATCACGTCTGTCTACAAGGCAACTCTGAAACAGTTTCACTTTGAAGACCCTACATGACTCACAATAAAATTACAACAAGTGAGCTTGTGCGGTGTGCGTGTAAAGTGCGTACGTGCATTATATGTGTGTGAAATAGAATGTGTGTGAAATAGAATGAGTGTGAAAAGTACAGAAAAATGAGATGTTTCCATTGCCAAAAGTGCAATAATTAGGTATCTACGTTAGGAAAACTGTCTATTTGAAAAATAACACATAATTCGTATGCAGAGTCCGACCTAAATACTAAATTCTAAATACTTACTATGTTTTCATTGTACAGTCGCTCACTAAAGTTAGGACATTACGTGGCTTCATAACTTAAGAATGCTACGAAGTTTTTGTATGAGAATTTCATTGCAGAGACATATTATCTAAATATTTAGCGCATGCGCGTCGGCGTAAAGTAACATTTGCGAACTGTCAAAAAGTAAGGTTAATCAAAGAGTATATAATACCTACGGATAAGGTTGATCGCGAGGAACCATACGAGTGGTTTAATACTAAATTACGAGATATTTTCGATGGATTATGATTTTAGCGACTTCGTTGAATATGTGTTTGGTAATTTTGTCAAATCATATCTCACACAGCGTATTCAGCGATCTAAACGAAATGCCGAAAATTCACTGGAATTTTTGAAAAATCGGTGTTAGCTTGGTTACATGTGTATGTGTTGGTATGACAAAAACACATTTAAAACGTCAGTATTAACTCATACACATAATTACGTGAAACTTTCGCACATAATTTATGTGAAATTCTACGCCATCGACCTTAAGTTTGGTATGGTACTTTAGTATTTAGTTAGTGATGTCTCTGTAACGCAATGAATACTAAATACTCCAGTGATGTTAGGAGTACCTAAGTATTTAGTTACCTAGGACTGTGAATCGGGACTTAATTTTGTCAATATAGGCACATTATTGACATATGTCGGTCACCTATTTATTAGTCACCATATAATAGATAACGAAACATTCAATATTTCAGAAGCATTGTAACACATCAATTAAATTCGTATAGATTTTTCCCTGAGTTCCAATATGACGTTGTTTTTGGAACGCTGGTGATTGGGAAAACATAAAATATCTACAACAATGAATTTGAAAATAGTTAACTGTAGTATAATATTATATATTGTAATATTATTTTATGTACCATCTACACAACCACAAACACAACCTTTCGAGTAAGTACAAAATTATATTTTAATTTCACCCAAAATGTTTTTTTTAATATTATCGGAAATTCGGAAGTAAATGTTAAACAAATAAAGCAAATTTTCTTTTCAATTTTAAAACACTTTTACTTTTAAATCCTTTAATTATTTCTACTGCTTTTTCAATTTGAGTCATACCTATCTTATACAACCATAGAATGTTGCTTTTAGTTATATAAATTTGTAAAAGATCGCGAAACGGAGTACCGGTGTAGGAAATAGAAAATAATTCAATGCTCGATATAAACATAAAATTCGACAGCAGACATATCTTCTGTAATTGATTAAAAAATTGCGTAAATTAAACTAAGATCTAAGATCTAAAAATGAATCGAAAGGCATAACAGATAAAGTCTTGCACAAACCAGCTGACAGGTTATTTCTCATTATGTGCTTTCGGTTTATCATTTTCAGCATTATTTTTATGATACGCCTACACAGCCTTTAAAAATAACTTTATAAATCAGGATGGTTCATATAATAAAACATACAAACTGAAATGTTAAAAAAATATTCGTTTTTTTTCCTTAAGATGGAAGTAATACAACTGTCAAAACTTTGAGGTCAAAAAACACCAACTTAGACGATTCGCAGTATATTATGTTCTACATGTGGATTTACCAAGAATTCGGAGTAGAACATTTAGTGTGTCTGTGTATATGTCCCTTATAACTTTTGATTCGCTCAATACACAGAGCCCAATATTCTAGATTTTATAGATAGTTATAAGCCTACAAAACTGATACTCAGTATTTTGAATTTTTGTTTCAGTCAGGGTTCAACTTTTGAATTTTTACTTTATTTTTCCATATAATATTATCTCAAAAACCATCAAAGCTAGAACGCTGGAAATTGGTGTCATTGGTGTGTAAATATAGACAAATACAAAATCTCAAAGTTGTTTTTATAAAATTTTCAGAGTTTCTCAAACATTTTTTATTTAGAAAAACATTTTTTATGATAAATTTATGTGTTTAACTGCCTATATTTCCACTTTTATAAAAATACCTAAAAACGCCGAAACACCCCAACTAGGTAATTTAACTTTCTATAAAGAATACAAACATTATAGCAGTGTATCTCAAAATGTTCTCAACAATTTTTGTAAAAATTGAATTAAGTGACGACATCGTTTCATACAATTTGTAACGCAGTAATACACTACACAATATCTACGAAGACTCAATAGTTTGATACTTCATACCATCATGCTGTTTCCATATTCTGGGGAGGAAAAAAAAACTGACCTCCATACTATCCTATCCTGACATACATGCCTATGTGTTTTGTCTAGAAAACAAAATATCTTTAAAAAATAATAATTTGTATTTAAGTGTTTATGGTTTGATACGTATTCTTCAACTAGACATACTATGGATCATCGACAGTTGGATCTCATGTGTAACATGCAACTAGTAATTATTATAAGAGAAATGGAACTAATAAATTGGAGAAGACAGGGAGGGATGGAGACGATTTCTGGAGAAGGCCAGGGTCCGTACCATCAAAATCACTTTCTATTGATAAAAATATTTTCTCGAAAACAAAAATCATTAAACATAATAATAATATATAATTAGGTACTAGTTGCATGTAACACATGAAATCGATAGTATGTATTATTGAAGAATAGGTGCGTACCAAACTATAAACACTTAAATTCAAATTATTGATTATTTTGAGACATTTTTTTTATATAAAACATGTAGGTATGTATATGTCAGTCTTGTTTTCCTACCCAGAATATAAAAACAGCATGATGGTAGATAGATATGGATGTTTGGATATTAAGTATCAAACTATTGAGTCCCAGTAGATATTGTGTATTGTATACCTACTACCTTACAAATATTGTATGAAACAATGTCGTCACTTAATTCAATTTTAATAAAAATGTTAAAAAAAGTTTGAGATGATCTACTTTAATGTTGAAAATTAAATTATCTATTTGGATCGTTTCGGCTCTTTTCGATATTTTTAAAAACTTTGGAAATATTGGCAGTTACACACATAATTTATCAAACAATAAATATTTTTCTTAATATAAAATGGTTGAGCAACTCTGGAAGTTTAAAAAACAACTTCGATATTTTATATTTTTCTATATTTGTACCAATTTTCAGCGCTCTCGATCTCAGCAATGGTTTTTGAGATATATCAAATAATTGTAAATTTACAAAAGTTGATAACCCCTGACTGAAACAAAAAGTAGAAATTCTGAGCATTTGGAAGGAAGGAAGCGTTCTTTCGACAAACTATTCTAGACAAAATTAAATTTACTATATGTCTCGTATAAAAGTTTTTTTTTGTAAGACTAACCGTTTCGTCGCTAGAGTGCACCCAAAAGGGGCCATATTTCCATATCTAGTGAAATTCACCGTTTACGCGGAAATCGCCCTTGCTGTGATACTTAAATGTTGTAACATTATACCATTTTTATTATATAACAGTACATTTCTCATAAATAACGTTTTTCTTTGGAAAACTAACCCAGTGATTCTCAACCACTGTTCCGCGGCATTTTTTTGTGCCGCAAAATTTTCAAAGTGGGCGGCCAAATATTAGAAATGTATATAGAAATGTAAATGTATATTAAAAAAAATCAAAATCAAACTTATTATTAAAAACGAGTGGGTTGTGGCCAACGCTAAACTCCTCACTAACAAGTCATTCTATAAATTATTCAAATTTTTTATGGAAAATATTCAGCATTTTCATGAAATGAGTTTGATAAATTGTTTTTTATTTAAATATTTTATTATGAAAACTTGATAACTCTTCAATGCCATTTTATAAAAGTGATGTGTCTTTTTTCAATTTGAAAATAAAAATATCAAATTTTAAATTTCCTGAGCTTGGAGTCACTTTGAAATATTTGTCAGTTAAAAAATTGAGAAGCACTATTCAGATATCCTTCAAAATCTAATGGGATCTAAGCAATTATTAGATATACATATTTGCAAAATTTGAAAAAAATCGAATTAGTACTTTAAAGTAAAAATTAACACGCGCCGTACATAGCACACTGCACACAGCACATGGCACACACACACACAGATACATTGTGATGAAACTTTCAGAATACAATCTCAGCATGATACTAGTAGATAATCTGCAAAAAAAATAGCCTTAAAAATTGGGAAATCATAACTCCCCACTATATCCCCTTGGGTTAGTGAGGAGTAATATTCATATTGCTTACTTGTAATTAATCCCTTATAAACATACTGTTGTTTTTGTAGTACATAATAATATTATTTTACATTCAAAATTATTATCATAAACTACCGACTCCGTGCCGACCGCCGTGGCACAGTTGGTAAGCTGTTTGGCTTCTGTGCGGGCGTCCTGGGTTCGATTCCCAGCAGAGGAGAAATTTATTTAAATTCATTTCTCACGCAAATGTTGCTTCTCTGGGCTGGAAACACTGGTTAGTTGGAAGAAATTGCCATTTGGCAATAAACTCGCCACTTGCGCAGGGTGCAAGGAAGTGTTTGTTATTATTTTTTTATTTTACATAGTCTATTACAGGTAAGTAAACAACTATTTTAAGTGGTGGAGGTTCTGTAATGAATAGAAGATATGGGTTAGTTTGTACATTCATATTAAGTACTTCAGACAGGTACATTTGCTCCAAGTGTGTGATGTCATCTTTTGGGAAAGAAATGTTACATACCTTCGTCCTCTTTGTCCACACTTTCTTCGATGGTCTCCACAACCAGCGAGAAAGTGAAGCCCAGTTCGCCCTGAACATCGACGACGAATGATCCGTCCTCAAGATTATTTGTGACATCTGTCTCGATTGTCACGATATTGCACGACCCCTCACAGTTGATGCACAGATTGGTGCATTCGAGGCCCGCTTTTTTGCAGCTAGATGCTTTTGCGCAGGTCTTGACGCATCTGCATGATACCAGACGCAGCAGTTTGGGAGGGGCAGGGGCTTGTAGAGATATGATCGGCTCCAGGCAATTTGTAGCTCGCTTCCAACCCCAATCTTCGGCATTTTTATCAACCCCCAGCCACTGCTGCACCTGGTGATAGAGATTGTGTTGAGTGCAGCTATTTTTGATGAGGTCTTGAAAGCCGCCTTCTTTTAATTCATATACCTACCTCAGACGGTTTATCAACGGTTCACTTACGGTTCCTATGTACCCATACACATTGACCAGGAATCTCTCCCCGCTGCTGCAATGCTTTCTGGAGTTGCCTCGGGGTTTTGAAACACACTTATAACATCGGCAAGGTGTTTTTGGTGAAAGTTTTCACAAACTTTACCTTGATTGTATGGTGCCGAAGTCGGGTCACACCCACTCATTGCGTGAAGAAACATGATGTGTTCTTTAACGGTTTCGTTTTCCAGAGCGTGGACAGTAGAGTAGGTGGTTGGTGGAACGTTTTCCCGTCCTGGTTTCAGGAAGAATACGTTTTCTCGTTGGCAAAGACCCGTGAGGATGACCAACAGGTTGATGTCCTCTCCAACTACCACCACAGTCTCAGAACGTTCAGCTGAAGACAAGGCTTCATTCACAATGACACTGTCGGTATTTTCTGTGGCCTGTCTCCACGCCATTTCCTGAGAGTGTAACTTGGCAATGATAATGGAAATCAACCTTTTTTTGTTGTTCGTATTGGCCAGGAATTTTTGTTGCTTTATGGTAGGTGTCATATTCTCATCGAAGAGGATATCAGCGGAAATCGTTTTCATCGACCGCTTTATCCGTTCAGCACTTTTTGTTCCACCGTTCGTACCTTCAGGATATCCATCGAAGACAACTACTGTCTGCGGACCATAGATGTTAGTGACGATGTCAACATATGTGTCGCATATTGCAGAGAAGGGTTGATTCTCGTGCCAGACAATTTTGTGTAATAGGAACCCACGTCCCACCGTCGATAACATATTTCACTTTTGCACCTGTCCGCTAAACTTTTTTGTGTGGGTACAAATGCTTTGCAAAGAGCAGATTTGGTTCCTTTTCTTAGACCGTTATAAAAAATAGGGAGAAAGAGTACGGACCCAGATCTTACGACAAAAAAATTCGAGTTCTTCATCACAATTCTTTGCCACACTGATGCGTTGGAACAGTATGGTCGGAAAAACAGGGAGAATGTTATTGCCTACTTTGATCGCATTGTACATTATGGCAAGAGGTTGGACTCGGTCACTCCTTTGGAATTTGATATCACCAAAAATAAAGTATTTAACACATCTTTCGATGCCCCTCATGCCATTCTCCCACGCCTCGTGACTTTCATCACCAAGAATGCCTGTGCTCATAGAAAATAATTTATGGCTTTCCGGAAATGGAAAGTGTTCCTGCAACCACACATACATCTGGGCACAATCCTTACTATCCCGAATAGAGCTTGCACTTGATAGGCCAGATGTTAATTGGAGGTCTCAAATGAAACACCACAGTAGTTTTCTATTTGCTCACAAACATGCTGACCAGTTGTGAATGACGTGGTCCATCTGGTTTGAATACTTTCTTGTACCCCACGCCAATGAGTCAGGCCTCCTTGCACCATCAGGCTCCTCATAAGAAACTGCTTAATGACCGTATCGGTCCACGTCCCTGACCAAAATTTGTTAGCGGTCTCTCGTACCGTAATAAATATTGGAAATTGTATAATATTTTATATTGGAAATTTCACAGATATAGAAATATGGCCCCATTTAGGCGCGCTCTAACGGCAAAACGTTTAGTTAAAAAAAAAAGTTATTTATGAAAAGTGTACTTTTGTACCATATAAATTGTATAATTTAATAAATTGTTACAGCAGATTAAGTATCACAGCAAGAGCGATTTCCGCGTAATCGGTTAATTTCACCAGATATGAAAATATGCTCCCTTTTAGGCGCGCTCAGCGGCGAAACGGTTAGTCTTACAAAAAAACGTTACGCATAAGAAATAAAGAAAATTTTGACTACTTTAATTTCGATTAGATTTGTCGAAAAAACGCTTCCTTTTTTAGATATAGACCGAAAACTGTAAAAAATGCCAAATTTTGGTCAAAAAGTTACCAAAAAACAAAGCAAACTTCAAATTCGTGTTCAGCAACCCAGGGTAAAAAAAATATAGCAGAATTTGCTCATGAGACCCTATTTTTTTGCTAATATGCCTAGTCTAGTAGGTATCAAACTATTGTAGTGTTTACTGCCTTACAAATTGTATGAAACGATGTCATCACTAAATTCAATTTTTATAAAAATTGTTAAAAAATTTGTGATGTAATACTCCAATGTTCTTACTTTTTATAGAAAATTGAGTTATCTTAGTTGGAGTGTTTCGGCTTTTTTCGATATTTTTAAAAACTTTAGAAATATAGGCAGTTAAACACAGAAATTTGTCATAAAAAATATTTTTCTTAATAAAAAATGTTTGAGAAACTATGATATTATTTTGAAAAAACAAATTTGAGTTTTTTTAATTTGTATACCAATTTTCAGCGTTCTAGCTTTTATGGTTTCTGAGATATATGTAAAAATAAAGTAAAAATTCAAAAGTTGATAACCCCTGACTGAAACAAAAATTAAAAATTCTGAGTAAGTTTTATAGGCATATGGCCTATAAAACTATTATCTATATAATCTGAAATTTCGGGCTCTGTATTCCTTCTTCTTCGTTTATGTAGACCTTTTGGTAAGTTTTTATGCAAACTATTTCCTTTAGTCCAATTCTTCGTTTTCTTATTTTATGTAGACTTTAGGTGAATTTTATATAAAATATTTCCCATAGTCCTATTCATCTTCTTTTATGAAGACCGTTTGGTCAATTTTTATATAATCCATTTCCATATCCTATTTTGTAATTCTTCTATTTCATCTTTTATGTAGACCATTGGAGCAATTTTTTACAAACCATTTCTAATAGTCTTATACTTCTTCTTTTTTTTAGACTTTTGGGTTTGTTTTAAGTATAATAGTCTATTGTGCATAAATATTATAAACAACATGCTCACTTGATGAAAATACATGAAAACGAATGGGATGTGACCAACACTAGAATCTTTTCAATACTTTTGTTCAATCATATTTAGGTACACCATTTATTATATCATCAGGTACACCATTTATTATTCCAACAAAGACAGAACTACTCTGGACAGCAACACGCAAACGAAGCCATTTAATAGACACTTCCCCACTAACTTTCGAAAATTCAGATATTCTTCCTAAATCCTGTGTTAAACTTCTTGGAGTCAAAATAGATTCAAATCTAAGCTTTTCAAACCAAATTAACACAGTTACTTCTTCTGCTTTCTTTCAACTAAGACGTTTAAAGTCAATCCGAAGGAGTATCCCAATTGAAGCCATGAAATCTTTGGTAAGCGCCTTTGTTGTCTCCCGTTTGGATTATTGTAACGGTATATATGCGAATTTACCAAAGAAAGAAATTAATAAAATTCAGTCAGTTTTCAATGCTGCAGCCAGACTCATCACTTGAGCCTCCAAATTTTCTCACATCTCTCACCATCTTCGCTATCTACATTGGCTTAAAGTCCCCGAAAGAATTGAATATAAGCTCTGTCTCATAATCTTTAAAGCACTTCGTGGTATGGCTCTTACTTACCTCTCCGAACTGTGCATTCCGATTTCAATAAATGACAGACAATCATCACTTCGTTCTGCTTCTTCATCCATGGTTGGGAAATTAGTTGAAATAAACAGGGTGCACACAACTAATTTCGGTGATCGTGCATTTACTGTGGCAGGACCAAATGCATGGAATAAGCTCCCACACACCCTCAGACAAACCGAAAATATATCTTCGTTCAGAAAAAAACTCAAAACGCACCTTTTTGGCAAATCTTACCAGAGCCGAAATGATACAACGTAATCATTTTTTCAGCGCCCTTGAGGTGAGATATTCACAAAAACGGCGCTATAAAAATTATCCAAATTTATTATTATTATTATTTATATTGCTTAGTTTTCACAACGTTTATATTCAAATTAAAAACTATTTAACATAATTAAAGTCTTCTACTTCTGTAATGTAGACTTTTGTGTCAGTTTTAAATAAAATATATATCTATAAAAAAAAATCTCAAATTGTGCAAAAATATACGCACACTTGACGAAAAATATAAAAACGAATGGGATGTGACCAACACTAGAATATTTTCAGTGTTTATGTTTAATCAAATTATAAACCATTTCCCATAATCCAAAATTACTAAATTTTCAAAACACATTATTGCTTTCGGTGACAATATATAAAAATGGGAGTTGTGTCCAAAACCAAACTCTTTACAACGTTGTCTATTTACAATCAGTCACATTTTAAACCATTTCCCATAGTCCATGCGTGCTGAAATTGTATGTACTTATATATAAAAACAAATGGGTTGTGGCCATCACTTGAACATTTTACAACGCTTAAACACAATTAAATTCCGAACCACTTTTCAAAGTCCGATTTAGCAAAAATTTTGTGTGACAATATTATAAAAACGATTGCTTATTCCTTCGCTATTTTACATTCTTGGCCAACGGCGGGACATTAAAGCTAGTCACAAATAAAATAAATAAAAAAAGAGAATCACCAGTCTGACGACATTACGAGTGTTCGATAAAACGTATAATTGGATAATCCTTTTTTTTTTGTTCACTAAGAAATAATTTCTAATTATTTTGTTTTTTTTTCTTATATAGAAAAGTAACTGCAAACAGTACAAGATGTTGGCCCACTTTTTACCGACATTTTGGAAGATCATCATGTGTATGCAATGGCTCTTTTAAATGCACCACTGCTGGATTTTGTATATCTATTTGTGATGATTGCGAATACGGTATATATATAGGATATGGTTGCATTTGTAATGAGGGCTACAATTCTACTGATAATTATATAAATGACACATCTCTGCATACTATTTGTTCTGGTAGATTCTGTGCGGTTCCACAAAATTTGAGATGTAAACCAGGTTATATTGGATATTTAAATAACGGATTATACGAGTTAAAGCCTCTGTGTAAAACTTGTATTAATGGTGATTGTATAAAACCAAACGATTGCAAATGTTTTGACGGATATACAGCACCTCAACATGATGGAAACTGCAAGCCTTTGTGTAAATCTTGTACAAATGGAGATTGTATAGCACCAGACATATGCGATTACCACGTTGAATATTCTTCAACAAATCGAACAAGCCCCTGTCGATACAATACAAGGTGAGTCATTACTTTTCTTTAGCCTATGAACACCGAGTTATTTTTTTGTCACTATGCGCGATTGAGTTTTCTTGTACCTACTACTGACTTATGCGCAGCTACAAGCTTTAATTACATATCATATGTTACTATAAAATCAGTAGATTTTTTAATAATACCACAGATTTACCAAGTCTTAATGGTAAAAATTCAAACCTTCCTGTGATCATCGTTAAGTTCGAACTTTTACCAGAATTCACTCGGTAAATCTTAGGTTTCACCTCAGAGACACGGTAAGTGTTAAAAAGTGGGTCATATAGAAATTTTCAATTTATAACTAAGTCAATCGTACTGAAAATTGTATGGGTTGCAACAAAATACGACAGTGATATAATAGTATGGTATGTACGTAAATTCTAATTATTCTCATATTTTGGTGAGGTTAGGTAAGTATATGATAAAATTGTGACTCGCATGAGCAGGTTGCTTAGTGAAAATTGGTATCAACATCTTTATCCTTATATTTACCAACTCATATTGGCACAGTAGAACTTATGATTTACCGATATAGGGCTTTTGCAGCAACACACACATGATATATTATTTTATTGTTCAATATTTATTTAATTATCGTATGACATAGTGAATTTAATCAAATTAATAAATACACAATTAAATATAAAACAAAATATAACATATTATGTATGTGTACCTACTGTGTACATCTTGACTAATTTGAAATATTACTTAAGAATCTGCTTGATAGATCTCATGGCATACATATGTATGAATATTCTGGTTAGCTCAAATATGAAAGGTGTCTATAAATCTCTCACACTTCGATTGGATGATGTGGACAACATAGTCATGAGACTGCATAATAAAACAAAAAAATCAGTCTGAAGAATAATAATTATGTAACATCATTAAAACCTTCCCTCAAGGATTGTTTTGGACTGTTTTTCAAAATCGTATAGATTCATTTGTAAAAAATATTACCCTGCATAGTGTAAACCAAATAACATTTTTTACGAAGCATCCAACTGTCGATGTCGATAGTCATTATAATGTAGTCAGCGATAACCATATGATAACCATCAATTGTCAATTATCAGTTATCAATTAGAATTAAAAGGAAATATACTACTCCTCATTTTTTAGGATTTTTTTTGTTCGTATGGCTTTTCACCCGGACGGGATGTAATTTGCGAAAAATAAGTGTAATTATTAAATATTTTTTTTTTGTTTTATGTGTTTACATTATGAAAACTCTTAGGATTGTTTCCTTTTGTTAACCATATAATATTATATTTTCTAATTTTCATAGTAACACGTCCGCCTTCGTGTATGTCCCTGCTGATCCAAAAGGTCCAGGTAATCCTGCAATTTGAAAATTTTCTGAAATAAATAAAATACTTTTGGAAAAAATGAAATTTTTTCCACCTTTTGAATTTTTTTGAAGCACATTTCTCTGTTTCCAAAAAAATAAAATATCGAGTCCCCCCAATCAAATCATTTAATTTAAAAAAATATATATTCACATTATAGTAGTACTTCTTAAACTCTTTCAGCGATTTTTGTAAAAAATTGAACAAGCTGTATTTCACACTATCCTATCTTGACACACCTGACGATTCTGAGTGATCTATGTATTTACTTACAAAAACTTGCTTTGTTTAAAATACAATACATTTATTTTTTGTAATTGTATAGGAATGCACGATATCTTAAAAGATTTAAATATTTGGATTTTAGGTTTATTTTATAGTTCGGTATTTATTATTCAACAATACGTACTGACGCATCACGCCATTATTCAACAATACGTACTGACGCATCACGCCATTATTCAACAATACGTACTGACGCATCACGCCATTATTCAACAATACGTACTGACGCATCACGCCATTATTCAACAATACGTACTGACGCATCACGCCATTATTCAACAATACGTACTGACGCATCACGCCATTATTCAACAATACGTACTGACGCACCACGCCATTATTCAACAATACGTACTGACGCATCACGCCATTATTCAACAATACGTACTGACGCATCACGCCATTATTCAACAATACGTACTGACGCATCACGCCATTATTCAACAATACGTACTGACGCATCACGCCATTATTCAACAATACGTACTGACGCATCACGCCATTATTCAACAATACGTACTGACGCATCACGCCATTATTCAACAATACGTACTGACGCATCACGCAATTATTCAACAATACGTACTGACGCATCACGCCATTATTCAACAATACGTACTGACGCATCACGCCATTGACAGATTATTTTTATTTTATAATTCTTCTCGAGCAACAAACAGGTACTATGTCAAATATTAATTTAACAAACGCCCAAAAACAAGTTGCCACGTACTGGAGCCTTACGATATTAACCGTCTCACAGATCCAGATTGAAAACACAATATTGAAAACTGTGTTTCCACCGGGAATCGAACTGGTGGATCTTATGTGCTCTTTGCAACTTGTTATTATTTCTCATGTTTTTAGTAAAATTCAATGTACGATATCCTACATTTAAGTATTCGCAAGAGTTGTGTCAAGTTTTAATAATCCTATGTTTTTTTTAGACCAGCAATTATTTGTTCCGGTGCTAATTTGATATACATGACAGAGATTGGAGTGGTTCTATTGTTTATTTTTTTAGTCTTTCTTAAAGTTTACTCTGGATGCTGTAACTGTTTTACGCCTTGTAGATCGAATGGTAATTATTTTGATTTTTTTTATATAAATCTAAATCCACTCATTGTCATCTATGATGATATATTATTCCAAAGCCTGTCGCTTAAAGATGTGCATACATATATTAATCCATGTGTTTAATTTATATTCTATTAGTTAGAAAAAATATCAACCTAACCACACAAAAAAATATTATGTTGCACAAGATATATTTTAAATATTATTTTGAATATTAATAGTTAATAATATTTACTTGATGTGTCGAATGAGCGCACGTTTTTGTTACGTTCAATACAGAAAATTTCCAAACAGATTATTGATGATATTGAAAAACATCATATTCGAAGAATGCATTAAAATAAGATGTTTCGCGTTAACTTTGCAAAAAATATTAATCAACACACTTTTCAATAAAGCATCAATAAAGTAAATTTGGCTATAGTCTGTTAACGAAATTACGGATCTTGGGGTCATATTTGATTCCAAATTGCACTTCCATGCTCATATAGAAGAAATTATATCTAAATCGTACCGTTCCATGGGATTTGTACTCCGGAATACAAAAAAGTTTAAAAATTAAAAATCCCTACTTATATTATTCACCTCTTTAGTTCGCTGTAGACTTGAGTACGCAAGTATTATTTGGAGTCCTTATTATGCGAAGTATTCTTATAATATTGAAAGGATACAAAAACAATTCCCTAGGTGTATGCAGTACAGAAATCATGAACGTCAGATCCAATGCAATGATTTACTTAAAAGATAAAACATGATTGGTCTTGCCAACAGAAGAAAATTATTTGATGCATTAACACTATATAAAATATTTCATAATAAATTTGATTGCATTCAATTAAATAGTATGCTTCAAATACAAATTTCATCTAGAATAACGAGAGAGCGCCAACTTTATTTACTAATGCAGGATTCAGGATACCGCTTTATAGAATATGTAAAAACTTTAATGACCAATTCAATAACCATATTGACATTTTTATTGCATCTGATACTATATTCAAAAGGGAAATTTTAAAAAAGATCACTGATACAACCTCTTAGGTCCTGGGTGTGGCTGGAATGCACTGTTGAGGATGTAATGTTATATAAGTAATGTTATTCTTGTGTATTCCAAAATATACTTCATAATATATTTTTTCAATAAGTATTGATTATTTATATTTTATTACTTTTATCTCTATCTTAATCTCTAAGCACGTCTATGTTTACATTGTATGTAACTTCTCTATGGGAAATATTGTGATTGCACATATAAATCAAATTTATTATTTACAAAACAAAAATATGTATGTGTAATGTGTAATTGTTTTTTCTCTTATAAATAAATAAATAAAATAAAAAAACTCTGTACGTATAAACATTGATACTGAACTATGTCATAGCGTGCTAGTACGTAAACCAAACGCGAGCTTAACGCCTGTCATAATGTAGGTACATAAGTCATTTTGCTTATTTAAAGTAAGTTTTTGAGTACCGTCTGATGATTTTCCTGATGTACATGCAGTCCTATTGATGGTTGAACATGCACTATATAATATGTAGTAACAATTGACGTTATTTTCAGGATCCATATCAAATGAATTCGAAGGCTCATCGATTGTGAATGACGTTAAAATAGAAGAAAATACAACACTGAAATCGAATGAATCCACTATTGAAATGACAAAAGATGAAATTGTAATACAGAACTCACACATTTACGTTACACCAAATTCATGTTCCAGCAATTATAAAGTAAATATTTACCAACAAGATATACCGGAACTACCAGAATATTTAACAGTTATTCCAAACTAACAATATAAACTTGCTTTCAATTATTCTACTGGATTATCTGATAACAAACCAATCCCATCATCCTATATTGCTAAATTTTTAATACAAATTTACTTTTGATGACAATATATAAAAAATGGGGGTTGAGGCCATCACTTGACAACGTTTATATTCAAATTAAAAACTATTTCTCATAGTCTGATTCTTCTTCTTTTATGTAAACTTTGATGTCAGTTTTAAGTCTAACAGTTTGAATGTGCACATCCCAAATAATGGGATGTGGCCAACACTTGACTATCTTCAATACTTTTGTTCATTCAAATTTAACTTTCATTATTTACAAAATACCAATTCTCTCAATAGATGGCGTTACAACAAAATTAATAAAAAAATAATAATATTGTTGTTCATAATTTCACCCATAGATGGCTGTAGTAAAAATTCCTTATTTTCAAGCGAAAAGAATTTCAGTATTACAATATATAGATGTTTCAAAAATTGAATTGATAGGGATCTTGATACCGGGGGGTAAAATTCAAGGTAGAAGTCGCCTTCCAGATTTGACTCTCTCGCAAGCGGAGAGTACAAGATCCTGACGCTTCCACCTTCTCACCGTGCCGTATCGTAATGACAAGGGCTCACTCCAGTAATAAAAGAATTTTTTTAAGTTAATTCTGGTTTTTGTTTAATTGCAGTCTTTGAAAACAAATTCAAGTTAAAATAAAATAGACATACAAAATACAATAAATTTGCAATTGCGATCCCAATCGCAGAATACATAAAAAAACAACAAATAATATAATGGTGCGTAGACATGGCCATGACGCTACAGAAGGAACATACATGGGTTACACTTACGATTATGTAGTTTTTTCAAAAATAAAATATTCGTTGGTTTTCACTTGAAGTTCTATTTGTTTTTCACTTGTAATTAAAATTCACTGTACCTTGTTTGCAGGGGTCGAAGTTAAGTTCGCGGTGCGACTGTTATTGTCTAGGCGCCCGCAACGTTTCGCGGTTCGCGATAACGCTGGGCGCTCGTTCTGCACAATCCTGGAAGATCGCGTTGGCTCGTTCCGTGTTCTTCGGTGCGTGTTGTCCACTTGTTATCGTTCGGCGCTGAATATATTTTTAATTTATTTCTAATTCATTCTTAATTAAATTAATATCCATGTCGATTAGGCTCGTAAGCCCTAAATACGCCCCCACACTGCCATTTGGTCAGATGGATGGGTGGCTATATCCAGTCTTTTCTTATTCCCACACTGCCTCCTGGGTCAGATGAATGGTGAATAGAATTTTTCGATATCGACGACGTCAACTTGGTCTTGCCAAGGCCCGTAGGCGAGACTGGTTACTGATTTAACTTGAACTCTTGTTACTATAAAATTTTAAACTTGACTAAAGCTACCGAACGATTAATACGCAGATTCGACTCACTGGTTATTTTTAAAATAATAATGTTCCTTTATTTTCCTTTAAATTAACTTTGTTTTTTTTTTTTAACTTAAAACTTTGAGGACGGCGGCCAGGGCGTAAGCCCTGACCGCCTCACACGGCCCTCAGGCCCACTACTTTTTGTTTCTCACTGTGACTGTTCGTCTGATTGACACTGTTCAACTATATTTGCTATTGACTCTGCTACTAACTCTTACTGATTCTTACTGACTGTTACTGACGTCCAGGTAGTAGGATTCTACCTTATATAATAAAGGTACCCCTGTCTCGAAGAGAGGGGGTGTACAGGGGTATAAAATATTCAAAATGTTTGCACGCAAATCATTTTTGCATATTTTACTAAAATTAACAGTAAAAAAAATATTTTGAAATTAACAATAGCATATTTTGCATTCTGCGTGGGATCGAGACTAACATAAATACAACAAATTACTCTAATTAAATTAATTAACCCTGGCCACGTAACATTTTAGCTGGTACAATCGGTGACAGTGTTTTCAGTGTTTAAACCGTTTATTTTGAAGTGAAATTATATTGAGAAGTATCACACGCGCAATTCCGTCAAAATTCACACTCGCGAGGGCTGTATGAAAGCACTATTGCGCGATGTGTGACATTTATCGGAAGTGACGCGCGAGATACAACCAACATGGAAAAAAATAATGTTTTTCGTGACTGTCTTGAAGTAATTTTACAATGACGAGCGTCAGACACTGATTTATCAAAACTCATACTCGCGAGAGCGTATTAAAGCCCCTAACGCGCGATATATGACGTTTATCAAAAGTCACGTGTCCGGCGCGTACATTGTAAACATTTTCATTGAAAGGTAAAATTGCCTAACGCGAATATATCCTTTCGCGATTTACACGTTTGTTTCTTTCGGCAACCAGATCCACCCCGGGAATTATGAGCAATACGGCATCAGTGAATTCGTCGGTGGCTAGACCCGGATTGCGCAAAATCAACCTCCGTGTATCTCGCTAGAGGACAATACGACGTTAGAGCAACAATTGAGAAAAGAGACATAAAATTAACGGAAATGTAAAACTGAAACTATTTATTTTGAATATTTGAAACCGGATTTAAAACATCTGAAAGCACCGTCGGTTGGGATTTACATAACGATCGATGAGGATTAAAAAGGGTTCGATTTTTTTCAGGTAGCCTGAATCTATATTTGAATAATAAGCATTGAAATATTTAAGTGCGGAAAAATCCAAATCTCTGAGACAATTAGTTGCTGACCATGTTTTATTGCAGAACCCAAATAAATGGTCTTTGCGCGGTATTGAAAAAAGGTTATTTTATATGATGGTGATGTATTGTGTTTTCGAACTGGGTACAGATTAAAAGAATAAAATTATGAAAGTTAAAACCGAAAATACCTGAACCAACAACAGAATTAATATATTTTTAAATATTTACGAAGGCCAAGGTTAATAACAATAAAAAAATGTTAAAAATTATATTCGGGGCTATTGTTAGGGAAGACAATTGATGTCACCAGGGTACCACTAAATGTTATACCTGCATCAATTGCTCCCGGTTTCTTTGACGATCATTATTGTCTTACCCTAGCAACGCCCTAATTTAAAACAAAATATGATTTTTAATATACAAGAAAATAACTCAGCTGACCTTTTGGTCCCGAGTATGTAGGTATATACGAGTTTTTTTCTAAGACGAACCTCTTGGAGTTATTTCGTCTATAAAATTGGTGAATAATTACATTCTACTGGATGTACAGTGAATGTATTATTGAATTTTTTTTTATTAATTGATTGCCGGGCGCCAATAGTGGTATTTCCACTATAAAATTTTGCATCACTCGCGTACGAGTGGGATGCTGTGTAAGATTATAAGCAAATTACTGGAGCGGACCTTGCCTTGATGGTTACCATGTGACATGCTACTGTCACCAAACCTCCGACTAGCTCAACGGTAGGTTCGGAATCACAACTCGATCCTCCGAACGCATGGAAAACCCGTAGACTCCCCATGCGCTGGTGCCCTCACGCCTCGTGTATGACTAGATTCTTTATCATCTGGTTCAACCAGCCAACACGTTGGGAGCCATCTGATACCGGGGGGTAAAATTCAGGTAGAAGTCGCCTTCCAGATTTGACTCTCTCGCAAGCGGAGAGTACAAGATCCTGACGCTTCCACCTTCTCACCGTGCCGTATCGTAATGACAAGGGCTCACTCCAGTAATAAAAGAAATTTTAAGTTATTTCTCTCGTTTCTGTTTAATTATAGTTTTTAAATCAAAATTCAAATTGAGATAAAATAGGCATACAAAAAACATACTACAAAATACAATAAATTTGCGGATGCGATCCCAATCACAGAATACATAAAAAAAAACAATAAATTATACAAATGGTGCGTAGACATGGCCATGACGCTACAAAAGGAACATACATGGGTTACACTACGATTATATAGTTTTTTTAAAAATAAAATGTTCGTTGATTTTCACTTGAAGTTCTATTTGTTTTTCACGTGTTATTAAAATTCACTGTACCTTGTTTGCAGAGGTCAAAGTTAAGTTCGCGGTGCGACTGTTATTGTCTAGGCGCCCGCAACGTTTCGCGGTTCGCGATAACGCTGGGCGCTCGTTCTGCGCAATCTCCTGGAAGATCGCGTTGGCTCGTTCCGTGTTCTTCGGTGCGTGATGTCCACTTATTATCGTTCGGCGCTGGATATATTTTTGAATTTACTTCTAATTCATTCTTAATTAAATTAATATCCTTGTCGATTAGGCTCGTAAGCCCTAAATACGTCCCCACACTGCCATTTGGTCAGATGGATGGGTGACTATATTTAGTCTTTTCTTATTCCCACACTGCCTCCTGGGTCAGATGAATGGTGAATAGAATTTTCGATATCAGCGAAGTCAACTTGGTCTTGCCAAGGCCCGTAGGCGAGACTAGTTATTGATTTAACTTGAACTCTTGTTACTAAAAAAAATTATTAAACTTTAATAGCTACCGAACGATTATTACGTAGATTCGACTCACTGATTCCTTTTAAAAAAAAATGTTAATGTTCTTTTAAAAATAACTTTGGTCTTTAACTTAAAACTTTGAAGACGGCGGCCAGGGCGTAAGCCCTGACCGCCTCACACGGCCCTCAGGCCCACTAAATACTTCGACTTTGTTTCAACTAGACTTGCTACTGACTGTTTACCGATCCTTACTGACTAACTGTCCAGGTAGTAGGATTCTACCTTATATAATAAAGGTACCCCTGTCTCGAAGAGAGGGGGTGTACAGGGGTATAAAATATTCAAAATATTCGCACGCAAATCATTTTTGCATATTTAACTAAAAAATATTTTAAATTAACAATTACATATTATTTGCATTCTGCGTGGGATCGAGACTAACATAAATACATTTACTCTAATTAAGTTAATTAACCCTGGCCACGTAATATTTTAGCTGGTACTATCGGTGACAGTGTTTTCAGTGTTTAAACCGTTTATTTTGATGTGAAATTATATTGAGAAGTATCACACGCGCAATTCCGTCAAAATTCACACTCGCGAGGGCTGTATGAAAGCACTATTGCGCGATGTGTGACATTTATCGGAAGTGACGCGCGAGATACAACCAACATGGAAAAAATATAATGTTTTTCGTGACTGTCTTGAAGTAATTTACAATGACGAGCGTCAGACACTGATTTATCAAAAGTCATACTCGCGAGAGCTGTATTAAAGCCCCTAACGCGCGATATATGACGTTTGTCAAAAGTCACGTGTCCGGCGCGTACATTGTAAACATTTTCATTGAAAAGTAAAATTGCCTAACGCGAATATGTCCTTTCGCGATTTACACGTTTGTTTTTTTTCGGCAACCAGATCCACCCCGGGAATTATGAGCAATACGGCATCAGTGAATTCGTCGGTGGCTAGACCTGGATTGCGCAAAATCAACCTCCGTGTATCTCGCTAGAAGACAATACGACGTTAGAGCAACAACTGAGAAAAGAAACATAAAATTAACGGAAATGTAAAACTGAAACTATTTATGTTGATTATTTGAAACCGGATTTAAAACATCTGAAAGCACCGTCGGCTGGGATTTACATAACGATCGATGAGGATTAAAAAGGGTTCGATTTTTTTCAGGTAGCCTGAATCTATATTTGAATAATAAACATTGAAATATTTAAGTGCGGAAAAATCCAAATCTCTGAGACAATTAGTTGCTGACCATGTTTTATTGCAGAACCCAAATAAATGGTCTTTGCGCGGTATTGAAAAAAGGTTATTTTATATGATGGTGATGTATTGTGTTTTCGAACTGGGTACAGATTAAAAGAATAAAATTATGAAAGTTAAAACCGAAAATACCTGAACCAACAACAGAATTAATATATTTTAAAATATTTACGAAGGCCAAGGTTAATAACAATAAAAAAATGTTTAAAAATTATAGTCGGGGCTATTGTTAGGGAAGACAATTGATGTCACCAGGGTACCACCAAATATTATACCTGCATCAATCTCATTAAAAAAGGCATAATTGGTGAACGTTGCGCAAGCGCATAAAGTGATCACGTAAACCAGCCGATGACAGGTCGTAAGCCCTGTAGGTGCCTTGATTTCCCGGTTCTCCTACAGTAAATATTCCAACTTCGTCTCTATTGAGATAATTAAAAATCTGTTAAAAAAATTCAAATTTAAAACCATTTCCCATCATCCAATATTGCTTCATTTTCAATTCACATTTGCTTTTGATGACAATATAATAAAGAAAGGGTTGTAGCCAACACTGAATTCTTAAGAACGTATATATTCATATTTAAAACTATTACCCATACACATTTTCTTCTACTTCATCTTTTTTATGTAGAGTATGTAGATCTCTGGGTCAGTTTTATGTCTTACGATCTAATTGTGCATAAAAATTTAAACTATATGAACTTTTTGATGAAAAAATATAAAAAAAACATATAGGATGTGGTCAAGACGTTTTAGATTTTCAGTATTTTTGTTCAATCAAATTATAAATCATTTTTCATTCATCCAATAGTGTTAAAATTTTCTATACACACTTTCTTCTGATGAAAATATATAAAAAATAGCGTTTGTGGCCAACACCAAACTCTTTACAACGTTTATATTCAAATTATAAAAACCATTTTCCATACTCAAATTGTGCAGTGATATTATATTACACTATGAACAGTCTTGTACATGTACAACACTATACTCTTTTCAATGCCATTGTTCAATCAAATTTTAAGGCATTTCCGATCATCTAATTGTGTTCTATTTTTCTATACATACTTATTTCTGATGAAAGAATATGAAAAATAATGGAATGTGGACAACACTATTCTCCTTCATTGCTTTTGTTCAATCATTTTTTTTTTATTATTTTCCATCATCCAATATAGCTAAATTTTTCGATAGACACTTACTTCTGATAACGATATATTAAAACAAATAGGTTATGGACAATATTAGACTCATTTGATGCTTTTGTTTGTTTGATCGAACTTTAAACCATTTCCCACCATCATCAATATCGCTGAAATTTTCTAAAACACTTGCTTCTTGTGACAATATATAAAAATGGGGGTCGTGGCCAATACTTACTAAACTTTTTACAACGTTGATAATCAGTCATATTTAAAACCATTTCCCATTGTCTAAGCGTGCAGAAGTTTTATATTCTTTATTCAAACTTGATGGCAATCTATAAAAACGAATGACTTGTGGCCAACATTTGAATATTTTACAACGTTTAAATTCAATCAAATTTCCATCCACTTCCCATTGTACGATTTTTCTGAATTTTTTTACACTATATACAAAGGAATGGGCTAGACAACATTAAATTATTTACAATACTTATTTTCAATAACATGATTGGCAAACTCTGAGAAATTGTTACTTTTAAACGTCAAAGTAACAATTTCTCAGAGTTTGCCAATCATTTGATTGAAAATAATCATTCTTTCAATACTCAAACAGGCTATAAAATCTTGCACATAAATAAAGAGGGCTTAAGATTAGATAACTTGGAGGCATAAGATATAAAAAAAGCCTTAAATATAAAACAAAAAATAAACATCACTCCATTATTTAATATTTTTCCTTTGACAACCTCTGCTTTCAATATTGTAAGCTCCGCCCATCAACTTTCCGATACATAATTTAGGCACACGAGTCACATTATGTACATAGTATCTAAGTTTAGTATAAGTTTGTCCGGACGAAGGAGCGGTTACGTCTCCGAAACTAGTTGGCATAAAAATACTCAACGTGGTTAAAAACTAAGATTTTTTACTTAATTATATTAGTTAAAATGTGCCACAAAGAATTAGCAGCAAAGTATGAAGATTAGTTATTATTATAATCACAACTAAGCGTAGGGATAAAATGCTATATTTAATTGTGTACAACGATACGAACATGAAATACCCTATTTCTACTACTATGCTTAGCTGTCAATAATTACGAAATATAATGACAGCACAAACATGATAAACGCCATCATACGTTGCACAGAGTATATTAGAATAATGCAGGCACAAGCATTCACGAACCAAATTAAGTATGATTAACGACAAATCCACGTTTGTCAAATCTAAAAAAATATTTACAAATTTATTAATATATCAAAAACTTAATTCTAGGTATTATCTTTATTTTTAATACTTGTATTCTGCGTGCGCTTGACTTATCTTTATTGAATAGTTATATTTAAAGCTCATTTTAATTTAAAACATTGATTATTTTTATATTTATATATTCATTTGCTTGATAATATATTATTCGAAAATTATAATATTGTGTCATTTAATCAAACCCTTGTCCAAATTGATGAATTGGTTCTTTGGTTTTTGCATAAGAATTTACAGTTATTAATAACCAAATAACAGATTTTTTTCTTGATTTGGATTGGTTTGTACATAAAACATAGTGGTTTTCTATCTCGTAAGTTGTATTAATATACAAACTATGTTGCTAATTCATAATCATTTTTAAATATTTACCATGCCTTCCTAATTCCAGATTTAAAATCAACTTCATATTTCTTTCATTTACCCACTGACACATTACCTACA
>CAUYVO010000072.1:0-104000 GCA_963576475.1 Molanna angustata
CACCCCTGTTTCAGTTTTCTGTTTTCAGTTTCTACCTGATTTGTTTCAACTTTACCATGTCAAAATCACCAGCCGCCGCCACCCAATCACAAACCCCAAGCACCTCTGAAGAGATACCCAGGGCTTGCAAAAGCCTTTTAAGACCAATTTTGGCATTCATCACCACCGCTCTCACAGCTCTTGATAGGAGTGGCAATATCCACAAACAAATCAAAAAGGAGATTAAGGATAGCCTCAACTCAATATCGGTATGCGCAGAGGAACTTGCCGAGCGGGTCCTTTCGAGTAAAGAAGACCTACATAAAGAGCGCCTTTCCAACACACAAAAACTGTTGGAACAAGAAATAAGGCCCACAAATGCTTTCGCCTTAAAAGCGCACGATTGGCCCGCCCTGCCTACTCCAACACCACGATCATCATCACCACCTTCTCCCTCAACATCTCGCCAAGCAGCAAAAACCATTCCTCGCGCCCAAACAATAGTGGTTACAGGCAAAAAACCGATGGCCTCTGAAGACATTCTCAAACAAATTAAGAAAGAGGTAAACCCTATTAAATCGGGACTGCGAGTGAGCAGAATATGGAAAAAGACCGGAAATCAGGTCGCTGTTCAGTGCGACACAGCTGAGCATATCGAAAAACTCCGTAAAATCTTAGCCAGCCAAGAAAATATAACCACAATCGAAAAACCCAAATTGAGACCCAGAATAATCCTTATCGGTGTCGAAGAGCACCTGACAGAGGAGGAGATACTCGAGGGACTGTGGAAACAGAATCCCTCGATCTCAAATAAATACAAAGAGGGTCTCGATAAGGACACAAAAATTGTGTACATGGCAAGATTTAGGAGAAATAACTTGCTTAAAAAGGTGGTAATTTCAACATCTCCTCAGCTATTCGATGAGCTTTTGAGAGCGGAATCTGTCAACATCGGGTTCCTTAAGGTGAAGGTCGACGAACACATTGGGTCCCTGACATGCAGGAAATGTCAGAGGTACGGCCACTATGCAGCAAAGTGCAATGCACCGGAGGAAACGTGCAGACTGTGCTGCCAAAGTCACCCACCTAATGAATGCAAAGGTAAACAGTCGGAATGTGCACATTGCTTGGAGAGCAATAAAAAATACAAGGAAACACAACCGACTCGGCACAAAGACCAAACCAAAGAGTGCCCAATATACAGAAGGTATCTAAAACGGTACAGGGACATGGTCGAATACCTTTGCTAAGGGCCCCTCCATCAAAATGGCTCAAGTCAATCTCCAGAGGTGCGAAGCGGCAACGTTGAGCTTCATTGATAAGTTTTCCGAGGAAGGCTATGATGTTGCTCTTCTACAAGAACCCTACACTGGGAATAAAGGAAAGGTCAACAAGAAGATCTTTGATGGACTGACCTTCCAGAAACCGCAAAAAGACCATGTGGTCAAGGCGGCAATTCTAGTGGCCAAAGGGACCGCGAATGACAGCATCATGTTACAGCAGTTTTCCGATCACGCGTGCGTGTTTGTGGAGATGACACTCGGCGGAATTAAGTTGGTCGTTGGATCTGTATACTGCGAACCAGGAGAAAGCGTTGAAAGGAACGTTTCCTGCGTCGATAAAATTATGAATTCGGACAAAAAGCATACCGTCCTTTTTGGTGCTGATGCAAATGCTAAAAGCATCTGGTGGGGCAGCGCGCGAACTGACAAAAGAGGAGAAGAAGTCATAGACTTCTTATCTCAACATCAACTCCACGTCTTAAACGAAGGCAATACACCAACGTTCGAAATTACGCGCAATAACATCGATATATCGAGCGTAATTGACGTTACAGTTTGTACGCAAAACCTACTCAGCAAAATCAGTCATTGGAAAGTTGACAGGGAAATAGCTCCACTCTCCGATCATAACGCAATTACATTTGACATTGAGAGACAAACAACGCCTGGTTCGATAGAAGACTCCACGTTTTTGTATAAAACAGCCAAAGCTAACTGGACGAAGTTCCAAAAGAAACTAATAGCTCACGTGGAAAGTAAACAGATCAACGAGGAAAGAATTTCTGAAAACGACCAAACTGTGATACTGGAAAGACAGATTCAATCCATCACGGATGGTATCCACGAATCCTGCAGAGCAGCGATACCACCCATCAGACCTGCTAAGCGAAAGAAGTGCCCGTGGTGGAACTCTGAGCTAGAGTCGTTAAAGAAGAAGGCCATAGCCTCTAAAAGAAGACTCAAAAACTCAGCCATCGCGAGGAGAACCCAAATTACGCTTCCAGAATACATTAGAGCCAAACAGGAGTTCAAAGAGGCCATCCAGGTCGCAAGAACCAAAAGTTGGAAAGAATACTGTCAAATCCAAGAAAACGAAACCGTCTGGAGCTGCGTCCAACGAATCTTGAAACCCTACAGTCGCAAACCACCCGAGACTGTCAAAACTGCAAAAGGATTCACAAACACGGCGCGAGAATCTGCGGAAGCCTTCCTCGAGAAATTCTTTCCGGATGATGACACGAACAACGAGACGACCGAGCAGACCAACATTCGAATTAACTCACGCTCCACGCCTTCCCTCGAAGACGAACAGCCCTTTACGCAGGAAGAGGTCAGAAAAATAATCGTGTCCATGAATCCATCCAAAGCCCCAGGAAGTGACCACTTCACCTCTGACATATGTCTACAAGCCTTCGAAGCGATCCCGAAAGAGTTGACAGCCATTTACAATGCTTGCCTCAGACTCGGATGTTTCCCGAGAGCGTGGAAAATTGCCCGAATCAAAATCATCCCCAAACCGGGTAAAGATGACTACGAGGACATATCGTCATACCGTCCGATCGGATTGATATCCGTTCTTGGAAAGACACTCGAGAAACTGATCGCATCCCGTACACAATGGAGACTCATAAGTGAGGAAAGACTCAGCTTACGACAGTTTGGTTTCACGCCCCAAACGAGCACTGAAGACGCTCTCTACGACACGGTCAGAAGGATCAAGACCGCCCAAAGAAAAGGAAACGTAGTGCTAGCTATCTCCTTAGATATCCAAGGGGCGTTCGACAATGCGTGGTGGCCGTTCCTGCTCAGCCAGCTGGCCGATAAGAGCTGCCCCCGCAATACTTTCGCACTCATAAAGAACTACCTGAGTGATCGAACTGTCGAGACCGTCTACGCAGGCGTAAAAGTATGGAAAGAGAGCAACAAAGGTTGCATTCAAGGATCGGCCTGCGGACCTATGTTCTGGAACATAATCCTAGACCAACTCCTTCAACTGCCTTTCCATCCCAACGTACACATCCAAGCCTTCGCGGATGATGTCTTCCTCATTATTGAAGCAGCTGACACTCCAACTCTGGAAACGATCGCCAACGTAACTCTCGATACGGTCTCCCAATGGGGAACAAAAGTAAAGCTTTCATTTTCAGAGGCAAAAACAAAGGTGCTCTTCATGACTAAGAGGAGAGTGAGAGAACCAAAGATTATTATGAATGGCCAGCCACTCCCCCTCTCTGAAGACGCCAAAGTACTAGGGGTCACTATTGATCACAAGTTAAACTGGAGCAAACACGTGGACACGATTTGTAAAAAAGCTACTGGCATCACTAATAAATTAACGACCATGGCAAAAGCGACATGGGGACTGCCCCCTGAAGCTATTAAAACCATATACCATGGAATAACAGAGCCAGTAGTGACCTATGCGTCCAGCGTCTGGGCGGACGCTGCGAAAAGGCAAAACATCCGCAAGAAGCTCAACATCGTCCAACGGGCGGTCGCACTGAGAATATGCAAGGCATACAGAACAACGTCGCTCACGTCCGTCCAAGCAATAGCAGGAGTCATGCCACTGGACTTGAAGGTGGAAGAGCTGTCACTAATATACGACACCAAAATAAAAGGTACCATCCAAGAGCTACTCCCTTCGGACGTAAGGCTCCAGAACAAGGTAAAGATTAAAGAACTCCCGCACCCAACCGAACAAATAGGGGTGAAAACCGAATACCTCGGCAATATCGAGCAGTCTTCGACAACTGACGCCGATACCCTATACATCTATACAGATGGTAGCAAAACGGAAGGGAAAGTTGGAGCAGCTTTTGTGACCTTTGACCATGATAATAAAGAGATAGCCACCAAAAAGCTTCCCATGGCAGACCATTGCACCGTCTTTCAGGCCGAGCTCGTAGCCATCAGAGAATCGCTAGAATGGCTAACGAAACAAAGACAAAAGCACTCGCAGGTTAAACTTTTATCGGATTGCAAAAGTGCAATAAAAGCGCTCGAAAACGGAGCCCCGACTAACCGGCTTGTCTTTTCCATACAAAACACCTGCAAAAGCTTGAAAGAAAACGGCACAACGTGCACATTTGCTTGGATTAAAGGACACTCTGGAATACCGGGCAACGAACGAGCTGACCAACTTGCAAAAGATGCAGCAACAAAAACAAAGACTGTTAAAATATATGATAAATTTCCGCTGAGTCACGCAAAAAGGCTTATAAGACAACACCTCCTGAGCAAATGGGAACAGAGATATGCTGAATCGCAAACTGGCAAAGTCACTAAGACATTCTTTAACAACTTACAACAAGCACATGCATTCAGGAAATACAACAAAATCTCATATTTCCTCACACAGATGCTCACAGGGCACGGAGCTAACAAATCATACCTACATCGCTTCAAAAAAGTAGATGACGCCCTATGCCAATGCGATGACACCAGCGAACAGTCCATAGACCATATAATCGAAAATTGTCCGATGTTCCAGAGAGAGCGAAGGAGCATCCAAATGCTTCTTCAAAGAAAAAACATAAACTTCCAAAATAGAACAGAAGCAATAAACAATCCACAATACATTGAATTTTTGGAATTAGTGGCACAGAAGGTGGCCAAACTAAATAAATGATATCAGACAACACTTACTCCTTTACAACAATTTATTTCCTATTCTATTTTATTTATCTTTCTTTAATCAATTTTATTTTTCTTTAATCAATTTACTTTCCAGAAGGCAGCCAAATTAAACAAATTAAATAAAACATACTCTTTTATTCCATACCTATAACAATTTGAATTCCCAAACACAGCACATGTCTAAAAACAATACACCACAACAAAACAAAACAACAGCAGCACATACACTCACAATTATTCACAAACTTAATCACGCAATACACAATAAACATACCCACACACTACACACAAAAATGCCGGATGTCAGTACCATAACATCACGGAAGACCTAGAAAGGTCAGCTTCTCCGACAAGGTTTTCTGTGGTTCCCTTGTCAGTAACGCAAATGCGGAGAAGGTCCCAAATAAGGCCGCAGCCGTCATCCCTCCCATCCCAACACAAACACAATAAACACAATACAAATAACTACTAAGACTCTCAACAAAATTAAATATGAACACAACCTTGTATTGTTATAAGCAAGGGAGACAATAACAGACTAACAATCCAAAAAAAAAAAAAAACCTAACCTAACCTAACCTAACCTAACCTAACCTAACCTAACCTAACCTAACCTAACCTAACCTAACCTAACCTAACCTAACCTAACCTAACCTAACCTAACCTAACCTAACCTAACCTAACCTAACCTAACCTAACCTAACCTAACCTAACCTAACCTAACCTAACCTAACCTAACCTAACCTAACCTAACCTAACCTAACCTAACCGATTGTTAGTCAAGTAGCCGCTGAAGACACACACACTTCTTGAGAAGATTGGTTCGATATTTTAAATATTATATTTTCAAATTGTTAAATTTCAAATATAAATTCTCTAAGTATTTACAAAACTTCTAGGCAAAGTTCGATTCCGAGCCTTGATTTGCATTTATTTTTAAATCCATATACATAATTTTCTTAATTCTTATATTCTCATTAGTTTCTGCTATAACTCTCAATTCATAGCTACCTATCATATATTTTATATTTTCATCACACAAATACCTACATATTATTTATTTTAATTACACAAATACATATTATATATTTTCATTACACAAACACATATTATATACTTTCATTACATACATACATATTATATATTTTAATTTCACAACACCCATATCATACCTATACATATTATATTTATTTTATTTATCGATATTATATTTTATTGTTTCAAAAATTTGACACAGCACCCATATACATACCTATACATATTATATTTATTCATTTTACATACCTACATATATACATACCTATACATATCATATTTATTCATTCACACTAGAGTGCACATATATAATTTTTATTAATTTATACACACACATAGAATATCAACTTTGTTTCAAATTTGATCATCCAAACATCACGTGAATATTGTATTAAAATTTGACTGTTTCTAACCAACAAAGCGTTCAAACCACTCACAAATACATATTATATATTTTCATTACACAAACACATATTATATACTTCCATTACATACATACATATTATATATTTTAATTTCACAACACCCATATACATACCTATACATATTATATTTATTCATTTTACATACCTACATATATATACACACCTATACATATCATATTTATTCATTCACACTAGAGTGCACGTATATAATTTTTATTAATTTATACACACACATAGAATATCAACTTTGTTTCAAATTTGATCATCCAAACATCACGTGAACATTGTATTAAAATTTGACTGTTTCTAACCAACAAAGCGTTCAAACCACTCACACATCACGTGTAATCTGCGGAAGCACGGGACCACCCATTGTTAGTCAAGTAGCCGCTGAAGACACACACACTTCTTGAGAAGATTGGTGATCGCCGGCCCTTCTTTTTTTTTTTTTTTTTTTTTTTTTTTTTTTTTTCTGTCAAGGCCATTCTTCACCCCTGTTTCAGTTTTCTGTTTTCAGTTTCTACCTGATTTGTTTCAACTTTACCATGTCAAAATCACCAGCCGCCGCCACCCAATCACAAACCCCAAGCACCTCTGAAGAGACACCCAGGGCTTGCAAAAGCCTTTTAAGACCAATTTTGGCATTCATCACCACCGCTCTCACAGCTCTTGATAGGAGTGGCAATATCCACAAACAAATCAAAAAGGAGATTAAGGATAGCCTCAACTCAATATCGGTATGCGCAGAGGAACTTGCCGAGCGGGTCCTTTCGAGTAAAGAAGACCTACATAAAGAGCGCCTTTCCAACACACAAAAACTGTTGGAACAAGAAATAAGGCACACAAATGCTTTCGCCTTAAAAGCGCACGATTGGCCCGCCCTGCCTACTCCAACACCACGATCATCACCACCTTCTCCCTCAACATCTCGCCAAGCAGCAAAAACCATTCCTCGCGCCCAAACAATAGTGGTTACAGGCAAAAAACCGATGGCCTCTGAAGAAATTCTCAAACAAATTAAGAAAGAGGTAAACCCTATTAAATCGGGACTGCGAGTGAGCAGAATATGGAAAAAGACCGGAAATCAGGTCGCTGTTCAGTGCGACACAGCTGAGCATATCGAAAAACTCCGTAAAATCTTAGCCAGCCAAGAAAATATAACCACAATCGAAAAACCCAAATTGAGACCCAGAATAGTCCTTATCGGTGTCGAAGAGCACCTGACAGAGGAGGAGATACTCGAGGGACTGTGGAAACAGAATCCCTCGATCTCAAATAAATACAAAGAGGGTCTCGATAAGGACACAAAAATTGTGTACATGGCAAGATTTAGGAGAAATAACTTGCTTAAAAAGGTGGTAATTTCAACATCTCCTCAGCTATTCGATGAGCTTTTGAGAGCGGAATCTGTCAACATCGGGTTCCTTAAGGTGAAGGTCGACGAACATATTGGGTCCCTGACATGCAGGAAATGTCAGAGGTACGGCCACTATGCAGCAAAGTGCAATGCACCGGAGGAAACGTGCAGACTGTGCTGCCAAAGTCACCCACCTAATGAATGCAAAGGTAAACAGTCGGAATGTGCACATTGCTTGGAGAGCAATAAAAAATACAAGGAAACACAACCGACTCGGCACAAAGACCAAACCAAAGAGTGCCCAATATACAGAAGGTATCTAAAACGGTACAGGGACATGGTCGAATACCTTTGCTAAGGGCCCCTCCATCAAAATGGCTCAAGTCAATCTCCAGAGGTGCGAAGCGGCAACGTTGAGCTTCATTGATAAGTTTTCCGAGGAAGGCTATGATGTTGCTCTTCTACAAGAACCCTACACTGGGAATAAAGGAAAGGTCAACAAGAAGATCTTTGATGGACTGACCTTCCAGAAACCGCAAAAAGACCATGTGGTCAAGGCGGCAATCCTAGTGGCCAAAGGGACCGCGAATGACAGCATTATGTTACAGCAGTTTTCCGATCACGCGTGCGTGTTTGTGGAGATGACACTCGGCGGAATTAAGTTGGTCGTTGGATCTGTATACTGCGAACCAGGAGAAAGCGTTGAAAGGAACGTTTCCTGCGTCGATAAAATTATGAATTCGGACAAAAAGCATACCGTCCTTTTTGGTGCTGATGCAAATGCTAAAAGCATCTGGTGGGGCAGCGCGCGAACTGACAAAAGAGGAGAAGAAGTCATAGACTTCTTATCTCAACATCAACTCCACGTCTTAAACGAAGGCAATACACCAACGTTCGAAATTACGCGCAATAACATCGATATATCGAGCGTAATTGACGTTACAGTTTGTACGCAAAACCTACTCAGCAAAATCAGTCATTGGAAAGTTGACAGGGAAATAGCTCCACTCTCCGATCATAACGCAATTACATTTGACATTGAGAGACAAACAACGCCTGGTTCGATAGAAGACTCCACGTTTTTGTATAAAACAGCCAAAGCTAACTGGACGAAGTTCCAAAAGAAACTAATAGCTCACGTGGAAAGTAAACAGATCAACGAGGAAAGAATTTCTGAAAACGACCAAACTGTGATACTGGAAAGACAGATTCAATCCATCACGGATGGTATCCACGAATCCTGCAGAGCAGCGATACCACCCATCAGACCTGCTAAGCGAAAGAAGTGCCCGTGGTGGAACTCTGAGCTAGAGTCGTTAAAGAAGAAGGCCATAGCCTCTAAAAGAAGACTCAAAAACTCAGCCATCGCGAGGAGAACCCAAATTACGCTTCCAGAATACATAAGAGCCAAACAGGAGTTCAAAGAGGCCATCCAGGTCGCAAGAACCAAAAGTTGGAAAGAATACTGTCAAATCCAAGAAAACGAAACCGTCTGGAGCTGCGTCCAACGAATCTTGAAACCCTACAGTCGCAAACCACCCGAGACTGTCAAAACTGCAAAAGGATTCACAAACACGGCGCGAGAATCTGCGGAAGCCTTCCTCGAGAAATTCTTTCCGGATGATGATACGAACAACGAGACGACCGAGCAGACCAACATTCGAATTAACTCACGCTCCACGCCTTCCCTCGAAGACGAACAGCCCTTTACGCAGGAAGAGGTCAAAAAAATAATCGTGTCCATGAATCCATCCAAAGCCCCAGGAAGTGACCACTTCACCTCTGACATATGTCTACAAGCCTTCGAAGCGATCCCGAAAGAGTTGACAGCCATTTACAATGCTTGCCTCAGACTCGGATGTTTCCCGAGAGCGTGGAAAATTGCCCGAATCAAAATCATCCCCAAACCGGGTAAAGATGACTACGAGGACATATCGTCATACCGTCCGATCGGATTGATATCCGTTCTTGGAAAGACACTCGAGAAACTGATCGCATCCCGTACACAATGGAGACTCATAAGTGAGGAAAGACTCAGCTTACGACAGTTTGGTTTCACGCCCCAAACGAGCACTGAAGACGCTCTCTACGACACGGTCAGAAGGATCAAGACCGCCCAAAGAAAAGGAAACGTAGTGCTAGCTATCTCCTTAGATATCCAAGGGGCGTTCGACAATGCGTGGTGGCCGTTCCTGCTCAGCCAGCTGGCCGATAAGAGCTGCCCCCGCAATACTTTCGCACTCATAAAGAACTACCTGAGTGATCGAACTGTCGAGACCGTCTACGCAGGCGTAAAAGTATGGAAAGAGAGCAACAAAGGTTGCATTCAAGGATCGGCCTGCGGACCTATGTTCTGGAACATAATCCTAGACCAACTCCTTCAACTGCCTTTCCATCCCAACGTACACATCCAAGCCTTCGCGGATGATGTCTTCCTCATTATTGAAGCAGCTGACACTCCAACTCTGGAAACGATCGCCAACGTAACTCTCGATACGGTCTCCCAATGGGGAACAAAAGTAAAGCTTTCATTTTCAGAGGCAAAAACAAAGGCGCTCTTCATGACCAAGAGGAGAGTGAGAGAACCAAAGATTATTATGAATGGCCAGCCACTCCCCCTCTCTGAAGACGCCAAAGTACTAGGGGTCACTATTGATCACAAGTTAAACTGGAGCAAACACGTGGACACGATTTGTAAAAAAGCTACTGGCATCACTAATAAATTAACGACCATGGCAAAAGCGACATGGGGACTGCCCCCTGAAGCTATTAAAACCATATACCATGGAATAACAGAGCCAGTAGTGACCTATGCGTCCAGCGTCTGGGCGGACGCTGCGAAAAGGCAAAACATCCGCAAGAAGCTCAACATCGTCCAACGGGCGGTCGCACTGAGAATATGCAAGGCATACAGAACAACGTCGCTCACGTCCGTCCAAGCAATAGCAGGAGTCATGCCACTGGACTTGAAGGTGGAAGAGCTGTCACTAATATACGACACCAAAATAAAAGGTACCATCCAAGAGCTACTCCCTTCGGACGTAAGGCTCCAGAACAAGGTAAAGATTAAAGAACTCCCGCACCCAACCGAACAAATAGGGGTGAAAACCGAATACCTCGGCAACATCGAGCAGTCTTCGACAACTGACGCCGATACCCTATACATCTATACAGATGGTAGCAAAACGGAAGGGAAAGTTGGAGCAGCTTTTGTTACCTTTGACCATGATAATAAAGAGATAGCCACCAAAAAGCTTCCCATGGCAGACCATTGCACAGTCTTTCAGGCCGAGCTCGTAGCCATCAGAGAATCGCTAGAATGGCTAACGAAACAAAGACAAAAGCACTCGCAGGTTAAACTTTTATCGGATTGCAAAAGTGCAATAAAAGCGCTCGAAAACGGAGCCCCGACTAACCGGCTTGTCTTTTCCATACAAAACACCTGCAAAAGCTTGAAAGAAAACGGCACAACGTGCACATTTGCTTGGATTAAAGGACACTCTGGAATACCGGGCAACGAACGAGCTGACCAACTTGCAAAAGATGCAGCAACAAAAACAAAGACTGTTAAAATATATGATAAATTTCCGCTGAGTCACGCAAAAAGGCTTATAAGACAACACCTCCTGAGCAAATGGGAACAGAGATATGCTGAATCGCAAACTGGCAAAGTCACTAAGACATTCTTTAACAACTTACAACAAGCACATGCATTCAGGAAATACAACAAAATCTCATATTTCCTCACACAGATGCTCACAGGGCACGGAGCGAACAAATCATACCTACATCGCTTCAAAAAAGTAGATGACGCCCTATGCCAATGCGATGACACCAGCGAACAGTCCATAGACCATATAATCGAAAATTGTCCGATGTTCCAGAGAGAGCGATGGAGCATCCAAATGCTTCTTCAAAGAAAAAACATAAACTTCCAAAATAGAACAGAAGCAATAAACAATCCACAATACATTGAATTTTTGGAATTAGTGGCACAGAAGGTGGCCAAACTAAATAAATGATATCAGACAACACTTACTCCTTTACAACAATTTATTTCCTATTCTATTTTATTTATCTTTCTTTAATCAATTTTATTTTTCTTTAATCAATTTACTTTCCAGAAGGCAGCCAAATTAAATAAATTAAATAAAACATACTCTTTTATTTCATACCTATAACAATTTGAATTCCCAAACACAGCACATGTCTAAAAACAATACACCACAACAAAAAAAACAACAGCAGCACATACACTCACAAATATTCACAAACTTAATAACGCAATACACAATAAACATACCCACACACAACACACAAAAATGCCGGATGTCAGTACCATAACATCACGGAAGACCTAGAAAGGTCAGCTTCTCCGACAAGGTTTTCTGTGGTTCCCTTGTCAGTAACGCAAATGCGGAGAAGGTCCCAAATAAGGCCGCAGCCGTCATCCCTCCCATCCCAACACAAACACAATAAACACAATACAAATAACTACTAAGACTCTCAACAAAATTAAATATGAACACAACCTTGTATTGTTATAAGCAAGGGAGACAATAACAGACTAACAATCCAAAAAAAAAAAAAACCTAACCTAACCAGGAAACACAACCGACTCGGCACAAAGACCAAACCAAAGAGTGCCCAATATACAGAAGGTATCTAAAACGGTACAGGGACATGGTCGAATACCTTTGCTAAGGGCCCCTCCATCAAAATGGCTCAAGTCAATCTCCAGAGGTGCGAAGCGGCAACGTTGAGCTTCATTGATAAGTTTTCCGAGGAAGGCTATGATGTTGCTCTTCTACAAGAACCCTACACTGGGAATAAAGGAAAGGTCAACAAGAAGATCTTTGATGGACTGACCTTCCAGAAACCGCAAAAAGACCATGTGGTCAAGGCGGCAATCCTAGTGGCCAAAGGGACCGCGAATGACAGCATTATGTTACAGCAGTTTTCCGATCACGCGTGCGTGTTTGTGGAGATGACACTCGGCGGAATTAAGTTGGTCGTTGGATCTGTATACTGCGAACCAGGAGAAAGCGTTGAAAGGAACGTTTCCTGCGTCGATAAAATTATGAATTCGGACAAAAAGCATACCGTCCTTTTTGGTGCTGATGCAAATGCTAAAAGCATCTGGTGGGGCAGCGCGCGAACTGACAAAAGAGGAGAAGAAGTCATAGACTTCTTATCTCAACATCAACTCCACGTCTTAAACGAAGGCAATACACCAACGTTCGAAATTACGCGCAATAACATCGATATATCGAGCGTAATTGACGTTACAGTTTGTACGCAAAACCTACTCAGCAAAATCAGTCATTGGAAAGTTGACAGGGAAATAGCTCCACTCTCCGATCATAACGCAATTACATTTGACATTGAGAGACAAACAACGCCTGGTTCGATAGGAGACTCCACGTTTTTGTATAAAACAGCCAAAGCTAACTGGACGAAGTTCCAAAAGAAACTAATAGCTCACGTGGAAAGTAAACAGATCAACGAGGAAAGAATTTCTGAAAACGACCAAACTGTGATACTGGAAAGACAGATTCAATCCATCACGGATGGTATCCACGAATCCTGCAGAGCAGCGATACCACCCATCAGACCTGCTAAGCGAAAGAAGTGCCCGTGGTGGAACTCTGAGCTAGAGTCGTTAAAGAAGAAGGCCATAGCCTCTAAAAGAAGACTCAAAAACTCAGCCATCGCGAGGAGAACCCAAATTACGCTTCCAGAATACATTAGAGCCAAACAGGAGTTCAAAGAGGCCATCCAGGTCGCAAGAACCAAAAGTTGGAAAGAATACTGTCAAATCCAAGAAAACGAAACCGTCTGGAGCTGCGTCCAACGAATCTTGAAACCATACAGTCGCAAACCACCCGAGACTGTCAAAACTGCAAAAGGATTCACAAACACGGCGCGAGAATCTGCGGAAGCCTTCCTCGAGAAATTCTTTCCGGATGATGACACGAGCAACGAGACGACCGAGCAGACCAACATTCGAATTAACTCACGCTCCACGCCTTCCCTCGAAGACGAACAGCCCTTTACGCAGGAAGAGGTCAAAAAAATAATCGTGTCCATGAATCCATCCAAAGCCCCAGGAAGTGACCACTTCACCTCTGACATATGTCTACAAGCCTTCGAAGCGATCCCGAAAGAGTTGACAGCCATTTACAATGCTTGCCTCAGACTCGGATGTTTCCCGAGAGCGTGGAAAATTGCCCGAATCAAAATCATCCCCAAACCGGGTAAAGATGACTACGAGGACATATCGTCATACCGTCCGATCGGATTGATATCCGTTCTTGGAAAGACACTCGAGAAACTGATCGCATCCCGTACACAATGGAGACTCATAAGTGAGGAAAGACTCAGCTTACGACAGTTTGGTTTCACGCCCCAAACGAGCACTGAAGACGCTCTCTACGACACGGTCAGAAGGATCAAGACCGCCCAAAGAAAAGGAAACGTAGTGCTAGCTATCTCCTTAGATATCCAAGGGGCGTTCGACAATGCGTGGTGGCCGTTCCTGCTCAGCCAGCTGGCCGATAAGAGCTGCCCCCGCAATACTTTCGCACTCATAAAGAACTACCTGAGTGGTCGAACTGTCGAGACCGTCTACGCAGGCGTAAAAGTATGGAAAGAGAGCAACAAAGGTTGCATTCAAGGATCGGCCTGCGGACCTATGTTCTGGAACATAATCCTAGACCAACTCCTTCAACTGCCTTTCCATCCCAACGTACACATCCAAGCCTTCGCGGATGATGTCTTCCTCATTATTGAAGCAGCTGACACTCCAACACTGGAAACGATCGCCAACGTAACTCTCGATACGGTCTCCCAATGGGGAACAAAAGTAAAGCTTTCATTTTCAGAGGCAAAAACAAAGGTGCTCTTCATGACTAAGAGGAGAGTGAGAGAGCCAAAGATTATTATGAATGGCCAGCCACTCCCCCTCTCTGAAGACGCCAAAGTACTAGGGGTCACTATTGATCACAAGTTAAACTGGAGCAAACACGTGGACACGATTTGTAAAAAAGCTACTGGCATCACTAATAAATTAACGACCATGGCAAAAGCGACATGGGGACTGCCCCCTGAAGCTATTAAAACCATATACCATGGAATAACAGAGCCAGTAGTGACCTATGCGTCCAGCGTCTGGGCGGACGCTGCGAAAAGGCAAAACATCCGCAAGAAGCTCAACATCGTCCAACGGGCGGTCGCACTGAGAATATGCAAGGCATACAGAACAACGTCGCTCACGTCCGTCCAAGCAATAGCAGGAGTCATGCCACTGGACTTGAAGGTGGAAGAGCTGTCACTAATATACGACACCAAAATAAAAGGTACCATCCAAGAGCTACTCCCTTCGGACGTAAGGCTCCAGAACAAGGTAAAGATTAAAGAACTCCCGCACCCAACCGAACAAATAGGGGTGAAAACCGAATACCTCGGCAATATCGAGCAGTCTTCGACAACTGACGCCGATACCCTATACATCTATACAGATGGTAGCAAAACGGAAGGGAAAGTTGGAGCAGCTTTTGTTACCTTTGACCATGATAATAAAGAGATAGCCACCAAAAAGCTTCCCATGGCAGACCATTGCACCGTCTTTCAGGCCGAGCTCGTAGCCATCAGAGAATCGCTAGAATGGCTAACGAAACAAAGACAAAAGCACTCGCAGGTTAAACTTTTATCGGATTGCAAAAGTGCAATAAAAGCGCTCGAAAACGGAGCCCCGACTAACCGGCTTATCTTTTCCATACAAAACACCTGCAAAAGCTTGAAAGAAAACGGCACAACGTGCACATTTGCTTGGATTAAAGGACACTCTGGAATACCGGGCAACGAACGAGCTGACCAACTTGCAAAAGATGCAGCAACAAAAACAAAGACTGTTAAAATATATGATAAATTTCCGCTGAGTCACGCAAAAAGGCTTATAAGACAACACCTCCTGAGCAAATGGGAACAGAGATATGCTGAATCGCAAACTGGCAAAGTCACTAAGACATTCTTTAACAACTTACAACAAGCACATGCATTCAGGAAATACAACAAAATCTCATATTTCCTCACACAGATGCTCACAGGGCACGGAGCGAACAAATCATACCTACATCGCTTCAAAAAAGTAGATGACGCCCTATGCCAATGCGATGACACCAGCGAACAGTCCATAGACCATATAATCGAAAATTGTCCGATGTTCCAGAGAGAGCGATGGAGCATCCAAATGCTTCTTCAAAGAAAAAACATAAACTTCCAAAATAGAACAGAAGCAATAAACAATCCACAATACATTGAATTTTTGGAATTAGTGGCACAGAAGGTGGCCAAACTAAATAAATGATATCAGACAACACTTACTCCTTTACAACAATTTATTTCCTATTCTATTTTATTTATCTTTCTTTAATCAATTTTATTTTTCTTTAATCAATTTACTTTCCAGAAGGCAGCCAAATTAAATAAATTAAATAAAACATACTCTTTTATTTCATACCTATAACAATTTGAATTCCCAAACACAGCACATGTCTAAAAACAATACACCACAACAAAAAAAACAACAGCAGCACATACACTCACAAATATTCACAAACTTAATCACGCAATACACAATAAACATACCCACACACAACACACAAAAATGCCGGATGTCAGTACCATAACATCACGGAAGACCTAGAAAGGTCAGATTCTCCGACAAGCTTTCTGTGGTTCCCTTGTCAGTAACGCAAATGCGGAGAAGGTCCCAAATAAGGCCGCAGCCGTCATCCCTCCCATCCCAACACAAACACAATAAACACAATACAAATAACTACTAAGACTCTCAACAAAATTAAATATGAACACAACCTTGTATTGTTATAAGCAAGGGAGACAATAACAGACTAACAATCCAAAAAAAAAAAAAAAAACCTAACCTAACCTAACCTAACCTAACCTAACCTAACCTAACCTAACCTAACCTAACCTAACCTAACCTAACCTAACCTAACCTAACCTAACCTAACCTAACCTAACCTAACCTAACCTAACCTAACCTAACCTAACCTAACCTAACCTAACCTAACCTAACCTAACCTAACCTAACCTAACCTAACCTAACCTAACCTAACCTAACCTAACCTAACCTAACCTAACCTAACCTAACCTAACCTAACCTAACCTAACCTAACCTAACCTAACCTAACCTAACCTAACCTAACCTAACCTAACCTAACCTAACCTAACCTAACCTAACCTAACCTAACCTAACCTAACCTAACCTAACCTAACCTAACCTAACCTAACCTAACCTAACCTAACCTAACCTAACCTAACCTAACCTAACCTAACCTAACCTAACCTAACCTAACCTAACCTAACCTAACCTAACCTAACCTAACCTAACCTAACCTAACCTAACCTAACCTAACCTAACCTAACCTAACCTAACCTTATTTACATGTTTTGCTTCTCTTGTGTCAAAAACTGTACATTTATTTATAACTTACTTACTTAACTTATTAAGATTTTTTTTTTTTTTTTATAAGATATATTTACTAATTTACATATTTATTTATTTCTTATTTACTTAATTTTTAAATTTAAGGTACTTATTTTTAATCTATCTCTACCAATTTTTTACTAAGTTATTTATTTATTAATTACATTTATTAATTTTAATTAGCTACTAAGGATTTAAACTTAAGTTATCTTTGTAAATCAACTATTTTAAGCACTTAATTTAAGATATTTCCTTTTTCTTCTTTTTGTACAAGTGGTATGATAATTATTATTATTCTAGTTCTTACCTACTTATAACATTAATTTAAATTATTTTCTTCTTGTTGTATTAATCGTAGGTAGGTTAAGTTTAATTTTACAGTTCTTATTTCTCTCATCCGTTGTATTAAGCAACTCTGTTCTATACTCTGATCTATATGAACCTGTGATCTCACGACTGGGACACCGTGTATCTTTCTTCTTTCTTCCTGTCACTTCAGCGGCTTGGAAGATCATGGCCGAGGAGGCGCGCACACCAACTGGGGACGGCGAAGCCTTCAGACGATCTGTAAGAACTCCTAGGTCACCGCCGTCAACTCTGAGGCACAACAGCAATCAGGAGCTGATCACTACAGAAGCGGCCCCAAGGCTGCGTCAGGCCATAAAGAAGACGACACAGCCACCTAAAGCAAAGCAACTAAAAGCATCGCAGCCCGCTAAACAGAAAGAATCTCTGCGCCCAGCTGAAACATTGAAGCCAGTACCGTCACTACATCGGGGAACCCAAGAAGGGGGAAAGGAAACACCGAAAACGCCACCGAATATGACTCCCTCTCTGGAGTCTGGCCCAGACGCCCAGCTGCCCAACTCACAGCGTCTGACTGAGGATCACCTGGAGGACTTTCCTCCCCTCGTGCCGATCTCGGCGGACACTGAGCTATTAGACTCACCAGATCCAGAGAAAAATATAAGTGAACTGTCTCTCGAAGTAATTAATCTGTCCACCAGGGGACAGCGCTTAGTGGACCCTCTGAAGGGGAACATCACACGCGAGACCCGTGAAAGTCTCATGGAAATATTTACCGAAATAATAGATATGGCTGCAGTACTCACTAAAAAGGTGCATCAACGCGAAACATCGTTTCTTAAGGAAAAGATCTCTCTGCTCCAGAAGACAGCCAACGCAACCGCGGGAGTCTCTCAACCGACCCTCAATTTTGCATCAGTCGCGGCTTCCAGTGTACCTTCACATGCGGTCATAGTCAGTGCCACAGACAAGACACAAACGACTTCCGATATCAAGGCCACATTGAGGCAAAACGTCAAGCCAGCTGAACTAAAAGTGGGCGTGAGTGCCATGATCGCTGGAAAAGACAATAAAGTTATCATCAAATGCCCTACTCACACAGATGCCGACACCATCCGAACAGCACTCCCGAAACTGACAAAAGGTAACCTGGTCGCCAGTGAGGGAAGGCGTCTAAAGCCTTCAGTCATTTTAAAGGGCGTCGAAAAGGAGACCCAGGACACTGAAATAATCGATATGATCCTCCAACAGAACGACGCTATACTGGAGGCTGCCGGCAACGACAAGGACGCAATAAGACTGCAAAGAATAACAGAAAACAGAAAGAGCAACAGGCTGAGGAACGTCATCCTCGTCGTCAAGAACGAGGTGCGCTCTATCATGCTGCAGCAGGAACGCGTTAATGTTGGCTTCCAGAGAGTGCGCGTCGAGGATAGCTGCCCCATAATGCAGTGTTTTAAGTGAAGCATCTTTTGGGGCAGCAGTCGTACGGACAGAAGGGGAGACCTGGTCCTTGACTGCTTCTCAAGCTGCAACCTTCAGATCATTAACACAGGCACCACCCCGACATTCGAAACTTACCGCAATGCCCAACACATCACCAGCGTTATAGACATTACAGTGTGTTCCACCAATTTCTCTGATAAAATTCAAAACTGGGAAGTTCTGCGCGACTCAAACTACATTAGCGACCACAACCCTATCATCTTTGATATTGAAGCCAAAACCAACTTACCAAAACAATGCAGTACCAAACTCTACAATAGCGGCAAGGCAAATTGGACGGCCTTCAGCGACCACCTTCTGGACTCGTTAAATGAACCACGTGGACGCGACCTATTTGAAGTCGACTCACCCAATGAATTGGACGAGGCAGTCGAATGGTTCACGAGTCGGATTACTAAAGCATGCGACAACTCCATGAAGAAAAGATGTCTTAAAAAACCCAACATCCAACCTAAGCCATGGTGGAATGAAGACCTGAAAAGACTTAAGAAATCGCTGAGAATCGCGAAACACAAGCTGCAAAATTCCAATCCACAAAGACGAGAACTAGTTACACTACCGGAATACATAAAGAAAAAGGAAGAATACAAAACAGCAATTTCCAACGCAAAGACTGAATCGTGGAAGTCTCACTGCACAGTTCAAAACAGAGAATCAGCTTGGGACGCAATACACAGGATATTGACCAAAAGCAACTCATGGACACCACCAGCGACTATGAAGGATGGAAGCGTCTTTTTCAATAGCGCAGAGGAGACGGCAAGCAGGCTGCTGGAAAGATTTTATCCTGATGACGACAGATGTGGAGAAACAGACGAGCAAACCCTCATCAGAGCGAGCTCCAGAGAACCTCCCGACTTTGGAAACGATCCACTTTTTACAACAACGGAGATTGAAAACGTCTTGAAACGTTTGAATCCAGACAAGGCTCCCGGACGCGATCACTTAACGGCGGATATATGCTTTGAAGTTTACAAAATTAAGCCAGATCTTATCCGAAAAATGTTTAATAAGTGCATGGAACTCCAGTATTTTCCCAGGGCCTGGAAAGTGGCAAAAGTGGTCATAATACCAAAGGGCAACAAAACCGACATCGCAGATATAAGCTCATACAGACCCATCGGTCTGCTGCCGGTGTTTGGAAAGGTGTTGGAGAAACTAATCACTAATCGAATCAACTGGAACCTTCATAACGCAAAGGCCCTTAGCGTGAACCAATTCGGCTTCACACGCCAAAGATCTACAGTGGACGCACTGGAGGCCTCAGTAACGAGTATTGAAGAGGCACTTAGAAGTAAAAAAATCGTAGCCGCCATTTCTCTGGACATCAAAGGCGCATTCGACAATGCCTGGTGGCCCTTCTTACTACACCAGCTGCGCGAAAAGGGCTGCCCCAGTAATATTTTCCATATAATATTGTCATATTTACATGAAAGGAAAGTAGAGCTCACTTTCGCGGATGCCACAGTTACAAAGATAACCAGTAAAGGATGCGTCCAAGGATCGTCCTGCGGGCCTGACTTTTGGAACTACATTCTGGACGATCTTTTGCAGGCCCACTACGAAGATGGTATAGAGGTCAGAGCGTTTGCCGATGATGTGCTACTGTTAGTGAAGAGTAACTCTGTGCACGACCTGGAAACCAAAGCTAACAGCACTCTGGAAGACATTTGCAGATGGGGAAGGAAAGCAAAACTGAAATTCTCCGAAGAAAAGACGCATCTTATGATCTTGACCAAGCGCAAGGTATGCAATCCCACAATATCGATGAACGGAAAACAGTTAATACCAGTTAACCACTTCAAGATACTGGGCGTTTACATCGACAAAAACCTGAACTGGTCTACGCACATAGACGAAACCTGCAAGAAGGCATCGGATCTCACAAATAAGTTGATAAGAGCAGCCAAGCCCACCTGGGGAGCTTCACATGCGGTACTAGAAACGCTATATAAAGGAGCCATCGTACCCCTCATAACGTATGCCGCGTCGATATGGGGTGGAGCAGCCAAAAGGAAAGGGAACAAAAGGAAACTTGACAGAGTTCAAAGAACCTTCGCCATAAGAGCTTGTAAGGGATACCGCACCACATCACTCACCTCCGCACAGGTATTATCTGGTTTCATACCCCTGGATCTCCAAATTGAGGAAGTCATCAAACTAAGAAGGGTTAAAACAGAGGGAATCATTGACGAGCTGCCTAGCGACAGGAAGTATCAAGGCGTCAAGGAGTTCTACAGCCTTCCACATCCAGCAACCATACCCAAATACGATACTGATCTTATAGAGAGAGACCCACCAGCTCCGGATAGGAACGAACTAAGGATCTACACAGACGGTAGTCTATTGAACGACAAAGTGGGGGCGGCCTTTGTCCCATATGAAGGAGTCAGGGAATTACCGGGTCGCAAGTTCAAATTGGCAGACTACTGCTCAGTATTCCAAGCGGAGCTCTTTGCCATAAAAGAGGCGCTCCTCTGGATAAAGAAAAAACCAAAAAACAGATGGTCAAAACTGGGAATACTCACCGATTGTATGTCTGGAGTTAGAAGTATCGCGGACGTGTGCTCTGTGAATCCATTAGTCGCGGAGATCCAGAGCACTCTTCGACTCTTGAAGGAAGAAGGTAGAGGCGTTAAGGTACTATGGATTAGGGGCCATACAGACATAAGGGGCAACGAGCGTGCGGATGAATTGGCAAGAGCGGCAACCTGCATGAAGACCGCACCCGTTTACGACTGCTTTCCGCTCACCTACGCCAAAAGAGTAATCAGACGCGGAACTATGGAAGCGTGGCAAAAGACTTATGAGCAATCCGCAACAGGAGCAACAACCAAACTGTTCTTCAAAAAGCCGAGTGATGCTTCAAAATACAGGAAATCAGAAGGCATAAATTTCATCACGGCGCAATTCTTCACGGGACACGGATCATTCCGCCAGTACCTTAAAAGATTTAGGTTGCGAGACGACGAAGCCTGTCCGTGCGACGACGTTACACCGCAGACTGTTCCCCACCTACTGCTGGACTGCCCTAGATTCAGCAGAGATAGGCATAGGATTGCACGCATATGCACGAGAGAAGGAATCTCGCTACTCGACCTTCACGAAGTATTTATGTGCGAGAAAGCTCGGAAGCCTGTAATCGAACTGATGACTAAGATCTGGAACCACATCAGGCTGGAGAATGAATCAACGGGCAGAATAGACACTCAATAATCATTTTTCTTTTCTTTCTTAATATAATCATTCTGTGTAATTCAGTAATTTTGAATGCATTTATAATTCTTGATAACACAATGCCGAGTAAATAACTTTACTACGGAAGGCCTGCATGGCCGTTCCCTCCGATAAGGTTTCTGTGGTTTCCTTATCATAAGGCGAATGCCGGGGGGAGTCCTATTTGCAGGCCACAGCCGACATCCTTCCCATCCTGCACATACAATAAAGTTGATCGTCGTTACAACCTTGTTCATTATAAGCAAGGTGTAAAACACAATTAAAAAAAAAAAAAAAACCTAACCTAACCTAACCTAACCTAACCTAACCTAACCTAACCTAACCTAACCTAACCTAACCTAACCTAACCTAACCTAACCTAACCTAACCTAACCTAACCTAACCTAACCTAACCTAACCTAACCTAACCTAACCTAACCTAACCTAACCTAACCTAACCTAACCTAACCTAACCTAACCTAACCTAACCTAACCTAACCGATTTGTTAGTCAAGTAGCCGCTGAAGACACACACACTTCTTGAGAAGATTGGTTCGATATTTTTTAATATTATATTTTCAAATTGTTAAATTTCAAATATAAATTCCCTAAGTATTTACAAAACTTCTAGGCAAAGTTCGATTCCGAGCCTTGATTTGCATTTATTTTTTAAATCCATATACATAAATTTCTTAATTCTTATATTCTCATTAGTTTCTGCTATAACTCTCAATTCATAGCTACCTATCATATATTTTATATTTTCATCACACAAATACCTACATATTATTTATTTTTATTACACAAATACATATTATATATTTTCATTACACAAAACACATATTATATACTTTCATTACATACATACATATTATATATTTTAATTTCACAACACCCATATCATACCTATTCATATTATATTTATTTTATTTATCGATATTATATTTTATTATTTCAAAAATTTGACACAACACCCATATACATACCTATACACATTATATTTATTCATTTTACATATCTACATATATACATACCTATACATATCATATTTATTCATTCACACTAGAGTGCACATATATAATTTTAATTCATTTATACACACACATAGAATATCAACTTTGTTTCAAATTTGATCATCCAAACATCACGTGAACATTGTATTAAAATTTGACTGTTTCTACCAACAAAGCGTTCAAACCACTCACAAATACATATTATATATTTTCATTACACAGACACATATTATATACTTTCATTACATACATACATATTATATATTTTAATTTCACAACACCCATATTCATACTTATACATATTATATTTATTTTATTTATCGATATTATATTTTATTGTTTCAAAAAGTTTGAAACAACACCCATATACATACCTATACATATTATATTTATTCACTTTACATACCTACATATATACATACCTATACATATCATATTTATTCATTCACACTAGAGTGTACATATATATATAATTTTTATTCATTTATACACACACATAGAATATCAACTCTGTTTCAAATTTGATCATCCAAACATCACGTGAACATTGTATTAAAATTTGACTGTTTCTAACCAACAAAGCGTTCAAACCACTCACACATCACGTGTAATCTGCGGAAGCACGGGACCACCCATTGTTAGTCAAGTAGCCGCTGAAGACACACACACTTCTTGAGAAGATTGGTTCGATATTTTTTACATACATATTACAATAGCTATTACATACATACATATTATATATTTTAATTTCACAACACCCATATCATACCTATTCATATTATATTTATTTTATTTATCGATATTATATTTTATTATTTCAAAATTTTTTTTTTTTTTTTTTTTTTTTCTGTCAAGGCCATTCTTCACCCCTGTTTCAGTTTTCTGTTTTCAGTTTCTACCTGATTTGTTTCAACTTTACCATGTCAAAATCACCAGCCGCCGCCACCCAATCACAAACCCCAAGCACCTCTGAAGAGACACCCAGGGCTTGCAAAAGCCTTTTAAGACCAATTTTGGCATTCATCACCACCGCTCTCACAGCTCTTGATAGGAGTGGCAATATCCACAAACAAATCAAAAAAGAGATTAAGGATAGCCTCAACTCAATATCGGTATGCGCAGAGGAACTTGCCGAGCGGGTCCTTTCGAGTAAAGAAGACCTACATAAAGAGCGCCTTTCCAACACACAAAAACTGTTGGAACAAGAAATAAGGCACACAAATGCTTTCGCCTTAAAAGCGCACGATTGGCCCGCCCTGCCTACTCCAACACCACGATCATCATCACCACCTTCTCCCTCAACATCTCGCCAAGCAGCAAAAACCATTCCTCGCGCCCAAACAATAGTGGTTACAGGCAAAAAACCGATGGCCTCTGAAGACATTCTCAAACAAATTAAGAAAGAGGTAAACCCTATTAAATCGGGACTGCGAGTGAGCAGAATATGGAAAAAGACCGGAAATCAGGTCGCTGTTCAGTGCGACACAGCTGAGCATATCGAAAAACTCCGTAAAATCTTAGCCAGCCAAGAAAATATAACCACAATCGAAAAACCCAAATTGAGACCCAGAATAATCCTTATCGGTGTCGAAGAGCACCTGACAGAGGAGGAGATACTCGAGGGACTGTGGAAACAGAATCCCTCGATCTCAAATAAATACAAAGAGGGTCTCGATAAGGACACAAAAATTGTGTACATGGCAAGATTTAGGAGAAATAACTTGCTTAAAAAGGTGGTAATTTCAACATCTCCTCAGCTATTCGATGAGCTTTTGAGAGCGGAATCTGTCAACATCGGGTTCCTTAAGGTGAAGGTCGACGAACACATTGGGTCCCTGACATGCAGGAAATGTCAGAGGTACGGCCACTATGCAGCAAAGTGCAATGCACCGGAGGAAACGTGCAGACTGTGCTGCCAAAGTCACCCACCTAATGAATGCAAAGGTAAACAGTCGGAATGTGCACATTGCTTGGAGAGCAATAAAAAATACAAGGAAACACAACCGACTCGGCACAAAGACCAAACCAAAGAGTGCCCAATATACAGAAGGTATCTAAAACGGTACAGGGACATGGTCGAATACCTTTGCTAAGGGCCCCTCCATCAAAATGGCTCAAGTCAATCTCCAGAGGTGCGAAGCGGCAACGTTGAGCTTCATTGATAAGTTTTCCGAGGAAGGCTATGATGTTGCTCTTCTACAAGAACCCTACACTGGGAATAAAGGAAAGGTCAACAAGAAGATCTTTGATGGACTGACCTTCCAGAAACCGCAAAAAGACCATGTGGTCAAGGCGGCAATTCTAGTGGCCAAAGGGACCGCGAATGACAGCATCATGTTACAGCAGTTTTCCGATCACGCGTGCGTGTTTGTGGAGATGACACTCGGCGGAATTAAGTTGGTCGTTGGATCTGTATACTGCGAACCAGGAGAAAGCGTTGAAAGGAACGTTTCCTGCGTCGATAAAATTATGAATTCGGACAAAAAGCATACCGTCCTTTTTGGTGCTGATGCAAATGCTAAAAGCATCTGGTGGGGCAGCGCGCGAACTGACAAAAGAGGAGAAGAAGTCATAGACTTCTTATCTCAACATCAACTCCACGTCTTAAACGAAGGCAATACACCAACGTTCGAAATTACGCGCAATAACATCGATATATCGAGCGTAATTGACGTTACAGTTTGTACGCAAAACCTACTCAGCAAAATCAGTCATTGGAAAGTTGACAGGGAAATAGCTCCACTCTCCGATCATAACGCAATTACATTTGACATTGAGAGACAAACAACGCCTGGTTCGATAGAAGACTCCACGTTTTTGTATAAAACAGCCAAAGCTAACTGGACGAAGTTCCAAAAGAAACTAATAGCTCACGTGGAAAGTAAACAGATCAACGAGGAAAGAATTTCTGAAAACGACCAAACTGTGATACTGGAAAGACAGATTCAATCCATCACGGATGGTATCCACGAATCCTGCAGAGCAGCGATACCACCCATCAGACCTGCTAAGCGAAAGAAGTGCCCGTGGTGGAATTCTGAGCTAGAGTCGTTAAAGAAGAAGGCCATAGCCTCTAAAAGAAGACTCAAAAACTCAGCCATCGCGAGGAGAACCCAAATTACGCTTCCAGAATACATTAGAGCCAAACAGGAGTTCAAAGAGGCCATCCAGGTCGCAAGAACCAAAAGTTGGAAAGAATACTGTCAAATCCAAGAAAACGAAACCGTCTGGAGCTGCGTCCAACGAATCTTGAAACCCTACAGTCGCAAACCACCCGAGACTGTCAAAACTGCAAAAGGATTCACAAACACGGCGCGAGAATCTGCGGAAGCCTTCCTCGAGAAATTCTTTCCGGATGATGACACGAACAACGAGACGACCGAGCAGACCAACATTCGAATTAACTCACGCTCCACGCCTTCCCTCGAAGACGAACAGCCCTTTACGCAGGAAGAGGTCAGAAAAATAATCGTGTCCATGAATCCATCCAAAGCCCCAGGAAGTGACCACTTCACCTCTGACATATGTCTACAAGCCTTCGAAGCGATCCCGAAAGAGTTGACAGCCATTTACAATGCTTGCCTCAGACTCGGATGTTTCCCGAGAGCGTGGAAAATTGCCCGAATCAAAATCATCCCCAAACCGGGTAAAGATGACTACGAGGACATATCGTCATACCGTCCGATCGGATTGATATCCGTTCTTGGAAAGACACTCGAGAAACTGATCGCATCCCGTACACAATGGAGACTCATAAGTGAGGAAAGACTCAGCTTACGACAGTTTGGTTTCACGCCCCAAACGAGCACTGAAGACGCTCTCTACGACACGGTCAGAAGGATCAAGACCGCCCAAAGAAAAGGAAACGTAGTGCTAGCTATCTCCTTAGATATCCAAGGGGCGTTCGACAATGCGTGGTGGCCGTTCCTGCTCAGCCAGCTGGCCGATAAGAGCTGCCCCCGCAATACTTTCGCACTCATAAAGAACTACCTGAGTGATCGAACTGTCGAGACCGTCTACGCAGGCGTAAAAGTATGGAAAGAGAGCAACAAAGGTTGCATTCAAGGATCGGCCTGCGGACCTATGTTCTGGAACATAATCCTAGACCAACTCCTTCAACTGCCTTTCCATCCCAACGTACACATCCAAGCCTTCGCGGATGATGTCTTCCTCATTATTGAAGCAGCTGACACTCCAACTCTGGAAACGATCGCCAACGTAACTCTCGATACGGTCTCCCAATGGGGAACAAAAGTAAAGCTTTCATTTTCAGAGGCAAAAACAAAGGTGCTCTTCATGACTAAGAGGAGAGTGAGAGAACCAAAGATTATTATGAATGGCCAGCCACTCCCCCTCTCTGAAGACGCCAAAGTACTAGGGGTCACTATTGATCACAAGTTAAACTGGAGCAAACACGTGGACACGATTTGTAAAAAAGCTACTGGCATCACTAATAAATTAACGACCATGGCAAAAGCGACATGGGGACTGCCCCCTGAAGCTATTAAAACCATATACCATGGAATAACAGAGCCAGTAGTGACCTATGCGTCCAGCGTCTGGGCGGACGCTGCGAAAAGGCAAAACATCCGCAAGAAGCTCAACATCGTCCAACGGGCGGTCGCACTGAGAATATGCAAGGCATACAGAACAACGTCGCTCACGTCCGTCCAAGCAATAGCAGGAGTCATGCCACTGGACTTGAAGGTGGAAGAGCTGTCACTAATATACGACACCAAAATAAAAGGTACCATCCAAGAGCTACTACCTTCGGACGTAAGGCTCCAGAACAAGGTAAAGATTAAAGAACTCCCGCACCCAACCGAACAAATAGGGGTGAAAACCGAATACCTCGGCAATATCGAGCAGTCTTCGACAACTGACGCCGATACCCTATACATCTTTACAGATGGTAGCAAAACGGAAGGGAAAGTTGGAGCAGCTTTTGTTACCTTTGACCATGATAATAAAGAGATAGCCACCAAAAAGCTTCCCATGGCAGACCATTGCACCGTCTTTCAGGCCGAGCTCGTAGCCATCAGAGAATCGCTAGAATGGCTAACGAAACAAAGACAAAAGCACTCGCAGGTTAAACTTTTATCGGATTGCAAAAGTGCAATAAAAGCGCTCGAAAACGGAGCCCCGACTAACCGGCTTGTCTTTTCCATACAAAACACCTGCAAAAGCTTGAAAGAAAACGGCACAACGTGCACATTTGCTTGGATTAAAGGACACTCTGGAATACCGGGCAACGAACGAGCTGACCAACTTGCAAAAGATGCAGCAACAAAAACAAAGACTGTTAAAATATATGATAAATTTCCGCTGAGTCACGCAAAAAGGCTTATAAGACAACACCTCCTGAGCAAATGGGAACAGAGATATGCTGAATCGCAAACTGGCAAAGTCACTAAGACATTCTTTAACAACTTACAACAAGCACATGCATTCAGGAAATACAACAAAATCTCATATTTCCTCACACAGATGCTCACAGGGCACGGAGCGAACAAATCATACCTACATCGCTTCAAAAAAGTAGATGACGCCCTATGCCAATGCGATGACACCAGCGAACAGTCCATAGACCATATAATCGAAAATTGTCCGATGTTCCAGAGAGAGCGATGGAGCATCCAAATGCTTCTTCAAAGAAAAAACATAAACTTCCAAAATAGAACAGAAGCAATAAACAATCCACAATACATTGAATTTTTGGAATTAGTGGCACAGAAGGTGGCCAAACTAAATAAATGATATCAGACAACACTTACTCCTTTACAACAATTTATTTCCTATTCTATTTTATTTATCTTTCTTTAATCAATTTTATTTTTCTTTAATCAATTTACTTTCCAGAAGGCAGCCAAATTAAACAAATTAAATAAAACATACTCTTTTATTTCATACCTATAACAATTTGAATTCCCAAACACAGCACATGTCTAAAAACAATACACCACAACAAAACAAAACAACAGCTGCACATACACTCACAAATATTCACAAACTTAATCACGCAATACACAATAAACATACCCACACACTACACACAAAAATGCCGGATGTCAGTACCATAACATCACGGAAGACCTAGAAAGGTCAGCTTCTCCGACAAGGTTTTCTGTGGTTCCCTTGTCAGTAACGCAAATGCGGAGAAGGTCCCAAATAAGGCCGCAGCCGTCATCCCTCCCATCCCAACACAAACACAATAAACACAATACAAATAACTACTAAGACTCTCAACAAAATTAAATATGAACACAACCTTGTATTGTTATAAGCAAGGGAGACAATAACAGACTAACAATCCAAAAAAAAAAAAAAACCTAACCTAACCTAACCTAACCTAACCTAACCTAACCTAACCTAACCTAACCTAACCTAACCTAACCTAACCTAACCTAACCTAACCTAACCTAACCTAACCTAACCTAACCTAACCTAACCTAACCTAACCTAACCTAACCTAACCTAACCTTACCTAACCTAACCTAACCTAACCTAACCTAACCTAACCTAACCTAACCTAACCTAACCTAACCTAACCTAACCTAACCTAACCTAACCTAACCTAACCTAACCGATTTGTTAGTCAAGTAGCCGCTGAAGACACACACACTTCTTGAGAAGATTGGTTCGATATTTTTTAATATTATATTTTCAAATTGTTAAATTTCAAATATAAATTCCCTAAGTATTTACAAAACTTCTAGGCAAAGTTCGATTCCGAGCCTTGATTTGCATTTATTTTTTAAATCCATATACATAAATTTCTTAATTCTTATATTCTCATTAGTTTCTGCTATAACTCTCAATTCATAGCTACCTATCATATATTTTATATTTTCATCACACAAATACCTACATATTATTTATTTTTATTACACAAATACATATTATATATTTTCATTACACAAAACACATATTATATACTTTCATTACATACATACATATTATATATTTTAATTTCACAACACCCATATCATACCTATTCATATTATATTTATTTTATTTATCGATATTATATTTTATTATTTCAAAAATTTGACACAACACCCATATACATACCTATACACATTATATTTATTCATTTTACATATCTACATATATACATACCTATACATATCATATTTATTCATTCACACTAGAGTGCACATATATAATTTTAATTCATTTATACACACACATAGAATATCAACTTTGTTTCAAATTTGATCATCCAAACATCACGTGAACATTGTATTAAAATTTGACTGTTTCTACCAACAAAGCGTTCAAACCACTCACAAATACATATTATATATTTTCATTACACAGACACATATTATATACTTTCATTACATACATACATATTATATATTTTAATTTCACAACACCCATATTCATACTTATACATATTATATTTATTTTATTTATCGATATTATATTTTATTGTTTCAAAAAGTTTGAAACAACACCCATATACATACCTATACATATTATATTTATTCACTTTACATACCTACATATATACATACCTATACATATCATATTTATTCATTCACACTAGAGTGTACATATATATATAATTTTTATTCATTTATACACACACATAGAATATCAACTCTGTTTCAAATTTGATCATCCAAACATCACGTGAACATTGTATTAAAATTTGACTGTTTCTAACCAACAAAGCGTTCAAACCACTCACACATCACGTGTAATCTGCGGAAGCACGGGACCACCCATTGTTAGTCAAGTAGCCGCTGAAGACACACACACTTCTTGAGAAGATTGGTTCGATATTTTTTACATACATATTACAATAGCTATTACATACATACATACATATTATATATTTTAATTTCACAACACCCATATCATACCTATTCATATTATATTTATTTTATTTATCGATATTATATTTTATTATTTCAAAATTTTTTTTTTTTTTTTTTTCTGTCAAGGCCATTCTTCACCCCTGTTTCAGTTTTCTGTTTTCAGTTTCTACCTGATTTGTTTCAACTTTACCATGTCAAAATCACCAGCCGCCGCCACCCAATCACAAACCCCAAGCACCTCTGAAGAGACACCCAGGGCTTGCAAAAGCCTTTTAAGACCAATTTTGGCATTCATCACCACCGCTCTCACAGCTCTTGATAGGAGTGGCAATATCCACAAACAAATCAAAAAAGAGATTAAGGATAGCCTCAACTCAATATCGGTATGCGCAGAGGAACTTGCCGAGCGGGTCCTTTCGAGTAAAGAAGACCTACATAAAGAGCGCCTTTCCAACACACAAAAACTGTTGGAACAAGAAATAAGGCACACAAATGCTTTCGCCTTAAAAGCGCACGATTGGCCCGCCCTGCCTACTCCAACACCACGATCATCATCACCACCTTCTCCCTCAACATCTCGCCAAGCAGCAAAAACCATTCCTCGCGCCTAAACAATAGTGGTTACAGGCAAAAAACCGATGGCCTCTGAAGACATTCTCAAACAAATTAAGAAAGAGGTAAACCCTATTAAATCGGGACTGCGAGTGAGCAGAATATGGAAAAAGACCGGAAATCAGGTCGCTGTTCAGTGCGACACAGCTGAGCATATCGAAAAACTCCGTAAAATCTTAGCCAGCCAAGAAAATATAACCACAATCGAAAAACCCAAATTGAGACCCAGAATAATCCTTATCGGTGTCGAAGAGCACCTGACAGAGGAGGTGATACTCGAGGGACTGTGGAAACAGAATCCCTCGATCTCAAATAAATACAAAGAGGGTCTCGATAAGGACACAAAAATTGTGTACATGGCAAGATTTAGGAGAAATAACTTGCTTAAAAAGGTGGTAATTTCAACATCTCCTCAGCTATTCGATGAGCTTTTGAGAGCGGAATCTGTCAACATCGGGTTCCTTAAGGTGAAGGTCGACGAACATATTGGGTCCCTGACATGCAGGAAATGTCAGAGGTACGGCCACTATGCAGCAAAGTGCAATGCACCGGAGGAAACGTGCAGACTGTGCTGCCAAAGTCACCCACCTAATGAATGCAAAGGTAAACAGTCGGAATGTGCACATTGCTTGGAGAGCAATAAAAAATACAAGGAAACACAACCGACTCGGCACAAAGACCAAACCAAAGAGTGCCCAATATACAGAAGGTATCTAAAACGGTACAGGGACATGGTCGAATACCTTTGCTAAGGGCCCCTCCATCAAAATGGCTCAAGTCAATCTCCAGAGGTGCGAAGCGGCAACGTTGAGCTTCATTGATAAGTTTTCCGAGGAAGGCTATGATGTTGCTCTTCTACAAGAACCCTACACTGGGAATAAAGGAAAGGTCAACAAGAAGATCTTTGATGGACTGACCTTCCAGAAACCGCAAAAAGACCATGTGGTCAAGGCGGCAATCCTAGTGGCCAAAGGGACCGCGAATGACAGCATTATGTTACAGCAGTTTTCCGATCACGCGTGCGTGTTTGTGGAGATGACACTCGGCGGAATTAAGTTGGTCGTTGGATCTGTATACTGCAAACCAGGAGAAAGCGTTGAAAGGAACGTTTCCTGCGTCGATAAAATTATGAATTCGGACAAAAAGCATACCGTCCTTTTTGGTGCTGATGCAAATGCTAAAAGCATCTGGTGGGGCAGCGCGCGAACTGACAAAAGAGGAGAAGAAGTCATAGACTTCTTATCTCAACATCAACTCCACGTCTTAAACGAAGGCAATACACCAACGTTCGAAATTACGCGCAATAACATCGATATATCGAGCGTAATTGACGTTACAGTTTGTACGCAAAACCTACTCAGCAAAATCAGTCATTGGAAAGTTGACAGGGAAATAGCTCCACTCTCCGATCATAACGCAATTACATTTGACATTGAGAGACAAACAACGCCTGGTTCGATAGAAGACTCCACGTTTTTGTATAAAACAGCCAAAGCTAACTGGACGAAGTTCCAAAAGAAACTAATAGCTCACGTGGAAAGTAAACAGATCAACGAGGAAAGAATTTCTGAAAACGACCAAACTGTGATACTGGAAAGACAGATTCAATCCATCACGGATGGTATCCACGAATCCTGCAGAGCAGCGATACCACCCATCAGACCTGCTAAGCGAAAGAAGTGCCCGTGGTGGAACTCTGAGCTAGAGTCGTTAAAGAAGAAGGCCATAGCCTCTAAAAGAAGACTCAAAAACTCAGCCATCGCGAGGAGAACCCAAATTACGCTTCCAGAATACATTAGAGCCAAACAGGAGTTCAAAGAGGCCATCCAGGTCGCAAGAACCAAAAGTTGGAAAGAATACTGTCAAATCCAAGAAAACGAAACCGTCTGGAGCTGCGTCCAACGAATCTTGAAACCCTACAGTCGCAAACCACCCGAGACTGTCAAAACTGCAAAAGGATTCACAAACACGGCGCGAGAATCTGCGGAAGCCTTCCTCGAGAAATTCTTTCCGGATGATGACACGAACAACGAGACGACCGAGCAGACCAACATTCGAATTAACTCACGCTCCACGCCTTCCCTCGAAGACGAACAGCCCTTTACGCAGGAAGAGGTCAAAAAAATAATCGTGTCCATGAATCCATCCAAAGCCCCAGGAAGTGACCACTTCACCTCTGACATATGTCTACAAGCCTTCGAAGCGATCCCGAAAGAGTTGACAGCCATTTACAATGCTTGCCTCAGACTCGGATGTTTCCCGAGAGCGTGGAAAATTGCCCGAATCAAAATCATCCCCAAACCGGGTAAAGATGACTACGAGGACATATCGTCATACCGTCCGATCGGATTGATATCCGTTCTTGGAAAGACACTCGAGAAACTGATCGCATCCCGTACACAATGGAGACTCATAAGTGAGGAAAGACTCAGCTTACGACAGTTTGGTTTCACGCCCCAAACGAGCACTGAAGACGCTCTCTACGACACGGTCAGAAGGATCAAGACCGCCCAAAGAAAAGGAAACGTAGTGCTAGCTATCTCCTTAGATATCCAAGGGGCGTTCGACAATGCGTGGTGGCCGTTCCTGCTCAGCCAGCTGGCCGATAAGAGCTGCCCCCGCAATACTTTCGCACTCATAAAGAACTACCTGAGTGATCGAACTGTCGAGACCGTCTACGCAGGCGTAAAAGTATGGAAAGAGAGCAACAAAGGTTGCATTCAAGGATCGGCCTGCGGACCTATGTTCTGGAACATAATCCTAGACCAACTCCTTCAACTGCCTTTCCATCCCAACGTACACATCCAAGCCTTCGCGGATGATGTCTTCCTCATTATTGAAGCAGCTGACACTCCAACTCTGGAAACGATCGCCAACGTAACTCTCGATACGGTCTCCCAATGGGGAACAAAAGTAAAGCTTTCATTTTCAGAGGCAAAAACAAAGGTGCTCTTCATGACTAAGAGGAGAGTGAGAGAACCAAAGATTATTATGAATGGCCAGCCACTCCCCCTCTCTGAAGACGCCAAAGTACTAGGGGTCACTATTGATCACAAGTTAAACTGGAGCAAACACGTGGACACGATTTGTAAAAAAGCTACTGGCATCACTAATAAATTAACGACCATGGCAAAAGCGACATGGGGACTGCCCCCTGAAGCTATTAAAACCATATACCATGGAATAACAGAGCCAGTAGTGACCTATGCGTCCAGCGTCTGGGCGGACGCTGCGAAAAGGCAAAACATCCGCAAGAAGCTCAACATCGTCCAACGGGCGGTCGCACTGAGAATATGCAAGGCATACAGAACAACGTCGCTCACGTCCGTCCAAGCAATAGCAGGAGTCATGCCACTGGACTTGAAGGTGGAAGAGCTGTCACTAATATACGACACCAAAATAAAAGGTACCATCCAAGAGCTACTACCTTCGGACGTAAGGCTCCAGAACAAGGTAAAGATTAAAGAACTCCCGCACCCAACCGAACAAATAGGGGTGAAAACCGAATACCTCGGCAATATCGAGCAGTCTTCGACAACTGACGCCGATACCCTATACATCTTTACAGATGGTAGCAAAACGGAAGGGAAAGTTGGAGCAGCTTTTGTTACCTTTGACCATGATAATAAAGAGATAGCCACCAAAAAGCTTCCCATGGCAGACCATTGCACCGTCTTTCAGGCCGAGCTCGTAGCCATCAGAGAATCGCTAGAATGGCTAACGAAACAAAGACAAAAGCACTCGCAGGTTAAACTTTTATCGGATTGCAAAAGTGCAATAAAAGCGCTCGAAAACGGAGCCCCGACTAACCGGCTTGTCTTTTCCATACAAAACACCTGCAAAAGCTTGAAAGAAAACGGCACAACGTGCACATTTGCTTGGATTAAAGGACACTCTGGAATACCGGGCAACGAACGAGCTGACCAACTTGCAAAAGATGCAGCAACAAAAACAAAGACTGTTAAAATATATGATAAATTTCCGCTGAGTCACGCAAAAAGGCTTATAAGACAACACCTCCTGAGCAAATGGGAACAGAGATATGCTGAATCGCAAACTGGCAAAGTCACTAAGACATTCTTTAACAACTTACAACAAGCACATGCATTCAGGAAATACAACAAAATCTCATATTTCCTCACACAGATGCTCACAGGGCACGGAGCGAACAAATCATACCTACATCGCTTCAAAAAAGTAGATGACGCCCTATGCCAATGCGATGACACCAGCGAACAGTCCATAGACCATATAATCGAAAATTGTCCGATGTTCCAGAGAGAGCGATGGAGCATCCAAATGCTTCTTCAAAGAAAAAACATAAACTTCCAAAATAGAACAGAAGCAATAAACAATCCACAATACATTGAATTTTTGGAATTAGTGGCACAGAAGGTGGCCAAACTAAATAAATGATATCAGACAACACTTACTCCTTTACAACAATTTATTTCCTATTCTATTTTATTTATCTTTCTTTAATCAATTTTATTTTTCTTTAATCAATTTACTTTCCAGAAGGCAGCCAAATTAAACAAATTAAATAAAACATACTCTTTTATTTCATACCTATAACAATTTGAATTCCCAAACACAGCACATGTCTAAAAACAATACACCACAACAAAACAAAACAACAGCTGCACATACACTCACAAATATTCACAAACTTAATCACGCAATACACAATAAACATACCCACACACTACACACAAAAATGCCGGATGTCAGTACCATAACATCACGGAAGACCTAGAAAGGTCAGCTTCTCCGACAAGGTTTTCTGTGGTTCCCTTGTCAGTAACGCAAATGCGGAGAAGGTCCCAAATAAGGCCGCAGCCGTCATCCCTCCCATCCCAACACAAACACAATAAACACAATACAAATAACTACTAAGACTCTCAACAAAATTAAATATGAACACAACCTTGTATTGTTATAAGCAAGGGAGACAATAACAGACTAACAATCCAAAAAAAAAAAAAAACCTAACCTAACCTAACCTAACCTAACCTAACCTAACCTAACCTAACCTAACCTAACCTAACCTAACCTAACCTAACCTAACCTAACCTAACCTAACCTAACCTAACCTAACCTAACCTAACCTAACCTAACCTAACCTAACCTAACCTAACCTAACCTAACCTAACCTTACCTAACCTAACCTAACCTAACCTAACCTAACCTAACCTAACCTAACCTAACCTAACCTAACCTAACCTAACCTAACCTAACCTAACCTAACCTAACCTAACCTAACCTAACCTAACCTAACCGATTTGTTAGTCAAGTAGCCGCTGAAGACACACACACTTCTTGAGAAGATTGGTTCGATATTTTTTAATATTATATTTTCAAATTGTTAAATTTCAAATATAAATTCCCTAAGTATTTACAAAACTTCTAGGCAAAGTTCGATTCCGAGCCTTGATTTGCATTTATTTTTTAAATCCATATACATAAATTTCTTAATTCTTATATTCTCATTAGTTTCTGCTATAACTCTCAATTCATAGCTACCTATCATATATTTTATATTTTCATCACACAAATACCTACATATTATTTATTTTTATTACACAAATACATATTATATATTTTCATTACACAAAACACATATTATATACTTTCATTACATACATACATATTATATATTTTAATTTCACAACACCCATATCATACCTATTCATATTATATTTATTTTATTTATCGATATTATATTTTATTATTTCAAAAATTTGACACAACACCCATATACATACCTATACACATTATATTTATTCATTTTACATATCTACATATATACATACCTATACATATCATATTTATTCATTCACACTAGAGTGCACATATATAATTTTAATTCATTTATACACACACATAGAATATCAACTTTGTTTCAAATTTGATCATCCAAACATCACGTGAACATTGTATTAAAATTTGACTGTTTCTACCAACAAAGCGTTCAAACCACTCACAAATACATATTATATATTTTCATTACACAGACACATATTATATACTTTCATTACATACATACATATTATATATTTTAATTTCACAACACCCATATTCATACTTATACATATTATATTTATTTTATTTATCGATATTATATTTTATTGTTTCAAAAAGTTTGAAACAACACCCATATACATACCTATACATATTATATTTATTCACTTTACATACCTACATATATACATACCTATACATATCATATTTATTCATTCACACTAGAGTGTACATATATATATATAATTTTTATTCATTTATACACACACATAGAATATCAACTCTGTTTCAAATTTGATCATCCAAACATCACGTGAACATTGTATTAAAATTTGACTGTTTCTAACCAACAAAGCGTTCAAACCACTCACACATCACGTGTAATCTGCGGAAGCACGGGACCACCCATTGTTAGTCAAGTAGCCGCTGAAGACACACACACTTCTTGAGAAGATTGGTTCGATATTTTTTACATACATATTACAATAGCTATTACATACATACATACATATTATATATTTTAATTTCACAACACCCATATCATACCTATTCATATTATATTTATTTTATTTATCGATATTATATTTTATTATTTCAAAATTTTTTTTTTTTTTTTTTTTTTTTCTGTCAAGGCCATTCTTCACCCCTGTTTCAGTTTTCTGTTTTCAGTTTCTACCTGATTTGTTTCAACTTTACCATGTCAAAATCACCAGCCGCCGCCACCCAATCACAAACCCCAAGCACCTCTGAAGAGACACCCAGGGCTTGCAAAAGCCTTTTAAGACCAATTTTGGCATTCATCACCACCGCTCTCACAGCTCTTGATAGGAGTGGCAATATCCACAAACAAATCAAAAAAGAGATTAAGGATAGCCTCAACTCAATATCGGTATGCGCAGAGGAACTTGCCGAGCGGGTCCTTTCGAGTAAAGAAGACCTACATAAAGAGCGCCTTTCCAACACACAAAAACTGTTGGAACAAGAAATAAGGCACACAAATGCTTTCGCCTTAAAAGCGCACGATTGGCCCGCCCTGCCTACTCCAACACCACGATCATCATCACCACCTTCTCCCTCAACATCTCGCCAAGCAGCAAAAACCATTCCTCGCGCCTAAACAATAGTGGTTACAGGCAAAAAACCGATGGCCTCTGAAGACATTCTCAAACAAATTAAGAAAGAGGTAAACCCTATTAAATCGGGACTGCGAGTGAGCAGAATATGGAAAAAGACCGGAAATCAGGTCGCTGTTCAGTGCGACACAGCTGAGCATATCGAAAAACTCCGTAAAATCTTAGCCAGCCAAGAAAATATAACCACAATCGAAAAACCCAAATTGAGACCCAGAATAATCCTTATCGGTGTCGAAGAGCACCTGACAGAGGAGGAGATACTCGAGGGACTGTGGAAACAGAATCCCTCGATCTCAAATAAATACAAAGAGGGTCTCGATAAGGACACAAAAATTGTGTACATGGCAAGATTTAGGAGAAATAACTTGCTTAAAAAGGTGGTAATTTCAACATCTCCTCAGCTATTCGATGAGCTTTTGAGAGCGGAATCTGTCAACATCGGGTTCCTTAAGGTGAAGGTCGACGAACATATTGGGTCCCTGACATGCAGGAAATGTCAGAGGTACGGCCACTATGCAGAAAAGTGCAATGCACCGGAGGAAACGTGCAGACTGTGCTGCCAAAGTCACCCACCTAATGAATGCAAAGGTAAACAGTCGGAATGTGCACATTGCTTGGAGAGCAATAAAAAATACAAGGAAACACAACCGACTCGGCACAAAGACCAAACCAAAGAGTGCCCAATATACAGAAGGTATCTAAAACGGTACAGGGACATGGTCGAATACCTTTGCTAAGGGCCCCTCCATCAAAATGGCTCAAGTCAATCTCCAGAGGTGCGAAGCGGCAACGTTGAGCTTCATTGATAAGTTTTCCGAGGAAGGCTATGATGTTGCTCTTCTACAAGAACCCTACACTGGGAATAAAGGAAAGGTCAACAAGAAGATCTTTGATGGACTGACCTTCCAGAAACCGCAAAAAGACCATGTGGTCAAGGCGGCAATCCTAGTGGCCAAAGGGACCGCGAATGACAGCATTATGTTACAGCAGTTTTCCGATCACGCGTGCGTGTTTGTGGAGATGACACTCGGCGGAATTAAGTTGGTCGTTGGATCTGTATACTGCAAACCAGGAGAAAGCGTTGAAAGGAACGTTTCCTGCGTCGATAAAATTATGAATTCGGACAAAAAGCATACCGTCCTTTTTGGTGCTGATGCAAATGCTAAAAGCATCTGGTGGGGCAGCGCGCGAACTGACAAAAGAGGAGAAGAAGTCATAGACTTCTTATCTCAACATCAACTCCACGTCTTAAACGAAGGCAATACACCAACGTTCGAAATTACGCGCAATAACATCGATATATCGAGCGTAATTGACGTTACAGTTTGTACGCAAAACCTACTCAGCAAAATCAGTCATTGGAAAGTTGACAGGGAAATAGCTCCACTCTCCGATCATAACGCAATTACATTTGACATTGAGAGACAAACAACGCCTGGTTCGATAGAAGACTCCACGTTTTTGTATAAAACAGCCAAAGCTAACTGGACGAAGTTCCAAAAGAAACTAATAGCTCACGTGGAAAGTAAACAGATCAACGAGGAAAGAATTTCTGAAAACGACCAAACTGTGATACTGGAAAGACAGATTCAATCCATCACGGATGGTATCCACGAATCCTGCAGAGCAGCGATACCACCCATCAGACCTGCTAAGCGAAAGAAGTGCCCGTGGTGGAACTCTGAGCTAGAGTCGTTAAAGAAGAAGGCCATAGCCTCTAAAAGAAGACTCAAAAACTCAGCCATCGCGAGGAGAACCCAAATTACGCTTCCAGAATACATTAGAGCCAAACAGGAGTTCAAAGAGGCCATCCAGGTCGCAAGAACCAAAAGTTGGAAAGAATACTGTCAAATCCAAGAAAACGAAACCGTCTGGAGCTGCGTCCAACGAATCTTGAAACCCTACAGTCGCAAACCACCCGAGACTGTCAAAACTGCAAAAGGATTCACAAACACGGCGCGAGAATCTGCGGAAGCCTTCCTCGAGAAATTCTTTCCGGATGATGACACGAACAACGAGACGACCGAGCAGACCAACATTCGAATTAACTCACGCTCCACGCCTTCCCTCGAAGACGAACAGCCCTTTACGCAGGAAGAGGTCAGAAAAATAATCGTGTCCATGAATCCATCCAAAGCCCCAGGAAGTGACCACTTCACCTCTGACATATGTCTACAAGCCTTCGAAGCGATCCCGAAAGAGTTGACAGCCATTTACAATGCTTGCCTCAGACTCGGATGTTTCCCGAGAGCGTGGAAAATTGCCCGAATCAAAATCATCCCCAAACCGGGTAAAGATGACTACGAGGACATATCGTCATACCGTCCGATCGGATTGATATCCGTTCTTGGAAAGACACTCGAGAAACTGATCGCATCCCGTACACAATGGAGACTCATAAGTGAGGAAAGACTCAGCTTACGACAGTTTGGTTTCACGCCCCAAACGAGCACTGAAGACGCTCTCTACGACACGGTCAGAAGGATCAAGACCGCCCAAAGAAAAGGAAACGTAGTGCTAGCTATCTCCTTAGATATCCAAGGGGCGTTCGACAATGCGTGGTGGCCGTTCCTGCTCAGCCAGCTGGCCGATAAGAGCTGCCCCCGCAATACTTTCGCACTCATAAAGAACTACCTGAGTGATCGAACTGTCGAGACCGTCTACGCAGGCGTAAAAGTATGGAAAGAGAGCAACAAAGGTTGCATTCAAGGATCGGCCTGCGGACCTATGTTCTGGAACATAATCCTAGACCAACTCCTTCAACTGCCTTTCCATCCCAACGTACACATCCAAGCCTTCGCGGATGATGTCTTCCTCATTATTGAAGCAGCTGACACTCCAACTCTGGAAACGATCGCCAACGTAACTCTCGATACGGTCTCCCAATGGGGAACAAAAGTAAAGCTTTCATTTTCAGAGGCAAAAACAAAGGTGCTCTTCATGACTAAGAGGAGAGTGAGAGAACCAAAGATTATTATGAATGGCCAGCCACTCCCCCTCTCTGAAGACGCCAAAGTACTAGGGGTCACTATTGATCACAAGTTAAACTGGAGCAAACACGTGGACACGATTTGTAAAAAAGCTACTGGCATCACTAATAAATTAACGACCGTGGCAAAAGCGACATGGGGACTGCCCCCTGAAGCTATTAAAACCATATACCATGGAATAACAGAGCCAGTAGTGACCTATGCGTCCAGCGTCTGGGCGGACGCTGCGAAAAGGCAAAACATCCGCAAGAAGCTCAACATCGTCCAACGGGCGGTCGCACTGAGAATATGCAAGGCATACAGAACAACGTCGCTCACGTCCGTCCAAGCAATAGCAGGAGTCATGCCACTGGACTTGAAGGTGGAAGAGCTGTCACTAATATACGACACCAAAATAAAAGGTACCATCCAAGAGCTACTCCCTTCGGACGTAAGGCTCCAGAACAAGGTAAAGATTAAAGAACTCCCGCACCCAACCGAACAAATAGGGGTGAAAACCGAATACCTCGGCAATATCGAGCAGTCTTCGACAACTGACGCCGATACCCTATACATCTTTACAGATGGTAGCAAAACGGAAGGGAAAGTTGGAGCAGCTTTTGTTACCATTGACCATGATAATAAAGAGATAGCCACCAAAAAGCTTCCCATGGCAGACCATTGCACCGTCTTTCAGGCCGAGCTCGTAGCCATCAGAGAATCGCTAGAATGGCTAACGAAACAAAGACAAAAGCACTCGCAGGTTAAACTTTTATCGGATTGCAAAAGTGCAATAAAAGCGCTCGAAAACGGAGCCCCGACTAACCGGCTTGTCTTTTCCATACAAAACACCTGCAAAAGCTTGAAAGAAAACGGCACAACGTGCACATTTGCTTGGATTAAAGGACACTCTGGAATACCGGGCAACGAACGAGCTGACCAACTTGCAAAAGATGCAGCAACAAAAACAAAGACTGTTAAAATATATGATAAATTTCCGCTGAGTCACGCAAAAAGGCTTATAAGACAACACCTCCTGAGCAAATGGGAACAGAGATATGCTGAATCGCAAACTGGCAAAGTCACTAAAACATTCTTTAACAACTTACAACAAGCACATGCATTCAGGAAATACAACAAAATCTCATATTTCCTCACACAGATGCTCACAGGGCACGGAGCGAACAAATCATACCTACATCGCTTCAAAAAAGTAGATGACGCCCTATGCCAATGCGATGACACCAGCGAACAGTCCATAGACCATATAATCGAAAATTGTCCGATGTTCCAGAGAGAGCGATGGAGCATCCAAATGCTTCTTCAAAGAAAAAACATAAACTTCCAAAATAGAACAGAAGCAATAAACAATCCACAATACATTGAATTTTTGGAATTAGTGGCACAGAAGGTGGCCAAACTAAATAAATGATATCAGACAACACTTACTCCTTTACAACAATTTATTTCCTATTCTATTTTATTTATCTTTCTTTAATCAATTTTATTTTTCTTTAATCAATTTACTTTCCAGAAGGCAGCCAAATTAAATAAAACATACTCTTTTATTTCATACCTATAACAATTTGAATTCCCAAACACAGCACATGTCTAAAAACAATACACCACAACAAAACAAAACAACAGCAGCACATACACTCACAAATATTCACAAACTTAATCACGCAATACACAATAAACATACCCACACACTACACACAAAAATGCCGGATGTCAGTACCATAACATCACGGAAGACCTAGAAAGGTCAGCTTCTCCGACAAGGTTTTCTGTGGTTCCCTTGTCAGTAACGCAAATGCGGAGAAGGTCCCAAATAAGGCCGCAGCCGTCATCCCTCCCATCCCAACACAAACACAATAAACACAATACAAATAACTACTAAGACTCTCAACAAAATTAAATATGAACACAACCTTGTATTGTTATAAGCAAGGGAGACAATAACAGACTAACAATCCAAAAAAAAAAAAAAAACCTAACCTAACCTAACCTAACCTAACCTTAATACACCCCCTTTAGTAATTTAAAAAAAAAATATTATATAGTTTAATTTTAATTATTTAAGAAGAAAAAAATGTTTAAGAGAGAAAAGAATAATAATAATTGTAGGAGGGTATTAAGTTGTTTTACACAATACAGTTTGTAATTGTTGGTGCGAGTTGTGGAGGAATAAAACACAAAACGGTTAATTTAAATATGACCAGGGGTCATGTATATTGAAAAAAAAATTATGCAATTGGGTTAGTAACCTTAAAACTAAGTACAACAAAAAAAAAACAGTCAAAAAATTGAAACGTCGGTGCTTTGTGTAGTGGGTGCGTGTTAAGGCGAGTGATTTTGTTTGGTGCTGAGATGAGGCGCTGGTCGAGCGACGTCGGCTTGGCAGATGGTGCAAGCGGCTTTGGCTCGCGTGGCAGGATGTTGAGGCGAGAGACGAGCGGCTTTGGCTCGTGTTGTGGTGAGGCGATGAGATACGAGCGGCTTTGGCTCGTCGTGGATGCAGCAGACTCGCAGGCAGGGGTTGCTGACATCGTGGAGAACGTCGGATTGGAGCAGGGGCTCCGTGAAGCTGGACTGGCGAGGAGGCAGTCGCTGTAAGCTTCGCCGGGACGTCCAGAGACATTCAGTTGTCTCAGTGGAGCGCTGGACTCTAAGGCAGGAGTCGCTGGGCTCTGGATGAGGAGTCTAGCGGCCGTGAAATATACCTATGCAAGGTAGAGGCGCGCTAGGGATCCGAAAGTAGGTATCGCCGGTTGTGTTGCTCGATTGCTCTGCCCGTGGTGTGAATGTTGACGTCGCGACGCGTTGTAATTATGGTGTCTACTTTTTAAAACAATGTAAGAAAATTAAGACGAAAAAAAAATAACACTGATAGTGTGCGCTGTATATTTAAATTGTCTTTAATACTTTTAACTTAGGCAGGTAGGAGACATCTGCCGAGGCACAGATGCCCGTCCGTCACTTGCTACACAAACTGAATTTAATTTTTTTTTTGAACAAGGCGATGAGAACTATTCATCTGTCTGTGGACTGACTCCACTGGTGGACTCCAGTTTACCGACTGTTTCCAATGGTGGACTCCAGTTGACTCATGACTGACTGTCTTCAACTCTCGAAACGTCTTCCTATCGAATTTTGTAGGAGGTGGTCAGAGCCTCGATCATTGGTCACTACGAGTAGGCTGTCCTAAGGACACCATTGTTTGTCCTTTATTGTCCTCGAGATAACAACCAATTACGATCTTGGTTGGGGCGTGTTAAGTATGAAATACCCTGGCGTAGACCAACCCAACATGTGTTTAGAAAGTCAGCCTGGCCGGGCAATATATCTTATTACTAGACGTTTTGGAGACTTGTAAAAAAAATGTGAATTGGTTGTCTTCCGTTTCAAATATTAGGTATGTTCTTTTGTTGCATTTTAAGACAAAGAAGGATGCACATGTTGGCTATATATTTAGAAAGAATGATGCTTAATGGATTTGCAGTTGTTACATGACTATAGAAATGCAATAAATCAGGAGATCTATTCAGTTGGACATTTTAAAATATAAATGAAATGCATTCTATAGTTTTGAAAGAATTATTTCGACACAATGTGAGCAGTAAATTATTATCTTGCCCTAAGAAAAATAAAAACCCACTGCGAACATTTTATAAGTAGGTATTATTGCGTAAGAATTAATTCAAATAATTCGAACGCAACAAACTCCCCCACTGTGGTTGTCGAAATAATTACTCTTCAAAAAAAATGAATATGAACATTATTGTGATAACATGAAAATATGTTTCAACTGAGATGATGTGCATGTAGATGAGATTAAGCATGATTTGATTGTATTAAGAATGATTTGATTGTTGATTAAGAATGATTTGATTGTTGATTAAGAATGATTTGATTGTTGATTAAGAATGATTTTGATTGCTGGGCGCCAGGCAATCTGTTTAGGATTGCCAATTAAATCTAACTTATAATCTAAAATTAACAAAATAAGAAACACTATATATTGTGAGGTATTCGGTATGGAAAAAAAATTGCACTACATTAAATATTATCCTAATGAGAACGTTCAAGATCATTGGTCTGCTACACAAAACATTGATATCATATACGATCTTACGAATAGTTAGGTATCTATAATCGTGATGTTATTATAAAGAGAAAAGGGTTGGTAACATTATTTATATAGAATATTACGATATGGTATGCTTGAACCGCATGATTAAATATATAATAAAGCTCATTGTATCGACGTGTGGTGATTCGCCTCTAGAGAAAGACCCAAAATGTCATATTTCGGAACGTGCGACATCCATCTACACTACCTTACCCGAGATTTGAACAGGGGACACCAGTCCAAGTGTCCACCAATTTACCGTAACGTACCAGAAAGGCAATATGCGACAGCATATACTCAACAATGAGTTTTATTCCCTCAATATTGCGGAAACAAGTGCCCATTATTCTCGACAAGCGATTTTAAAATTAAAATCTACAAAGTTCTATATCACAATTAAAATAATAACCGTAAGTAAAATCAAGGAATAATTTCGCATCTTTCATAGGTAGGTATAGTTTACTCTTGTAATTATTGCGATGTCGCGTGCCGTTGGCGGCGTTGGCAAAGATCTGCATGAAGTCGTTTGAAGTTTGCGAATACATATTTGGTAGTTTAGAGTTTTACGCGAATATTTGGTTCAGAAATGATGTTAAGATAATTCAATTCGTAATAATATTTTTTTCTAATTTTCCTAGATCCTAAAACACTTAAAATTAATTATGATTAAAGCCTAACTTATTATTATACTTAAAACTAATATTTACATGTTTATTTACAGAAAACTATATCGTAAAGATCCCTCGGGACCCTACAACCTGTGTTTAAGGGAAACACAAGCTTAAAAAATTTTTGCATAAAAATTATCTAATATCATTTCTACGATATTTGAAGAGGTTTCTCTATTCAATTCGTATCGAGATTTTCAATGCGTCTACATTTGTGAAAAAGGCAAGAGTAAACAAAATCAATGAGAATATAATTTCGAGTAGTTACATAGAATATCGGCTAATAAAGCAAGTAGGTAATATAACATCACGATAAAATTAATTAAAATTTAGCATCCCGATAAATAAAGCAAGTTAAACACTAGAATCATGATAAATACAATTTTAGATAGATCACCCCGATAAACAAAGCACGTTAATTTAAATCCGATTACAATAAAAATGCAACACTATGTAATACCGATAATTACCGCAGGTCAAATAAAATCGTGTTCAAAATAATAAGACTAAGAAAACCGATAAAAATTAAACCGAATACCTCAACAATTTACACATTTAAATAGACAATTTTCATTCCTCCACCTCGACCAACAATTAATCTGATATGTGAGTAGGTATTGTGTAAAACAGGATATTGAGTAGGTAATTGACATCTCAGGGCGTGCGTCCGCTGATAAACAAATCAGCCAAGGCCCCACGTTGATTGGGGCCATTTAATACACCCCCTTTAGTAATTTAAAAAAAAATATTATATAGTTTAATTTTAATTATTTAAGAAGAAAAAAATATTTAAGAGAGAAAAGAATAATAATAATTGTAGGAGGGTATTAAGTTGTTTTACACAATACAGTTTGTAATTGTTGGTGCGAGTTGTGGAGGAATAAAACACAAAACGGTTAATTTAAATATGACCAGGGGTCATGTATATTGAAAAAAAAATTATGCAATTGGGTTAGTAACCTTAAAACTAAGTACAACAAAAAAAAAAGCAGTCAAAAAATTGAAACGTCGGTGCTTTGTGTAGTGGGTGCGTGTTAAGGCGAGTGATTTTGTTTGGTGCTGAGATGAGGCGCTGGTCGAGCGACGTCGGCTTGGCAGATGGTGCAAGCGGCTTTGGCTCGCGTGGCAGGATGTTGAGGCGAGAGACGAGCGGCTTTGGCTCGTGTTGTGGTGAGGCGATGAGATACGAGCGGCTTTGGCTCGTCGTGGATGCAGCAGACTCGCAGGCAGGGGTTGCTGACATCGTGGAGAACGTCGGATTGGAGCAGGGGCTCCGTGAAGCTGGACTGGCGAGGAGGCAGTCGCTGTAAGCTTCGCCGGGACGTCCAGAGACATTCAGTTGTCTCAGTGGAGCGCTGGACTCTAAGGCAGGAGTCGCTGGGCTCTGGATGAGGAGTCTAGCGGCCGTGAAATATACCTATGCAAGGTAGAGGCGCGCTAGGGATCCGAAAGTAGGTATCGCCGGTTGTGTTGCTCGATTGCTCTGCCCGTGGTGTGAATGTTGACGTCGCGACGCGTTGTAATTATGGTGTCTACTTTTTAAAACAATGTAAGAAAATTAAGACGAAAAAAAAATAACACTGATAGTGTGCGCTGTATATTTAAATTGTCTTTAATACTTTTAACTTAGGCAGGTAGGAGACATCTGCCGAGGCACAGATGCCCGTCCGTCACTTGCTACACAAACTGAATTTAATTTTTTTTTTGAACAAGGCGATGAGAACTATTCATCTGTCTGTGGACTGACTCCACTGGTGGACTCCAGTTTACCGACTGTTTCCAATGGTGGACTCCAGTTGACTCATGACTGACTGTCTTCAACTCTCGAAACGTCTTCCTATCGAATTTTGTAGGAGGTGGTCAGAGCCTCGATCATTGGTCACTACGAGTAGGCTGTCCTAAGGACACCATTGTTTGTCCTTTATTGTCCTCGAGATAACAACCAATTACGATCTTGGTTGGGGCGTGTTAAGTATGAAATACCCTGGCGTAGACCAACCCAACATGTGTTTAGAAAGTCAGCCTGGCCGGGCAATATATCTTATTACTAGACGTTTTGGAGACTTGTAAAAAAAATGTGAATTGGTTGTCTTCCGTTTCAAATATTAGGTATGTTCTTTTGTTGCATTTTAAGACAAAGAAGGATGCACATGTTGGCTATATATTTAGAAAGAATGATGCTTAATGGATTTGCAGTTGTTACATGACTATAGAAATGCAATAAATCAGGAGATCTATTCAGTTGGACATTTTAAAATATAAATGAAATGCATTCTATAGTTTTGAAAGAATTATTTCGACACAATGTGAGCAGTAAATTATTATCTTGCCCTAAGAAAAATAAAAACCCACTGCGAACATTTTATAAGTAGGTATTATTGCGTAAGAATTAATTCAAATAATTCGAACGCAACAACCTAACCTAACCTAACCTAACCTAACCTAACCTAACCTAACCTAACCTAACCTATCCTAACCTGATAACACAATGCCGAGTAATTAACATTACTACGGAAGGCCTGCATGGCCGTTCCCTCCGTTAAGGTTTCTGTGGTTTCCTTATCATAAGGCGAATGCCGGGGGGAGTCCTATTTGCAGGCCACAGCCGACTTCCTTCCCATCCTGCACATACAATAAAGTTGATCGTCGTTACAACCTTGTTCATTATAAGCAAGGTGTAAAACACAATTAAAAAAAAAAAAAAAACTATCCTAACCTAACCTAACCTAACCTAACCTAACCTAACCTAACCTAACCTTACCTAACCTAACCTAACCTAACCTTACCTAACCTAACCTAACCTAACCAAACAAGCCTTAGAAGCGATCCCGAAAGAGCTAACAGCCATCTACAATGCCTGCCTCAGACTCGGATGTTTCCCGAAAGCGTGGAAAATAGCCCGCATTAAAATAATCCCCAAACCGGGTTAAGACGACTATGAAGACATTTCGTCATACCGTCCCATCGGATTGATATCCGTCCTCGGTAAAACACTCGAGAAACTGATCGCATCGCGAACACAATGGCGATTCATTAATGAAGACAAACTCAGCTTGTGACAGTTTAGTTTCACGCCCCAAACGAGCACAGAAGACGCTCTCTACGATACTGTCAGAAGGATCAAGACCGCCCAAACAAAAGGGAATGTAGTGCTTGGTATCTCCTTGGACATACAAGGGGCGTTCGACAACGCGTGGTGGCCGTTCTTGCTCAGCCAGCTTGCCGATAAGAGATGCCCCCGCAATACTTTCGCACTCATTAAAAACTACCTGAGTGACCGAACTGTCGAAACCGTCTACGCAGGCGTAAAAGTATGGAAAGAGAGCAACAAAGGTTGCATTCAAGGATCGGCCTGCGGACCTATGTTCTGGAACATAATCCTAGACCAACTCCTTCAACTGCCTTTCCATCCAAACGTTCACATCCAAGCCTTCGCAGACGATTTTTTTGTCATTATTGAAGCAGCCGATACTCCAACTCTGGAAACGATCGCCAACGAAACGCTCGACACGGTCTCCCATTGGGGGACCAAGGTAAAACTGTCATTCTCAGAGGCAAAAACAAAGGCGCTCTTTATGACTAAGAAAAGAGTGAGAGAACCAAGAATCTTTATGAATGGTCAACCACTCCCCCTCTCTGAAGACGCCAAAGTACTAGGAGTCACGATACACCACAAGCTGAACTGGAGCAAACACGTGGACACGATTTGTAAAAAGGCTACAGGCATCACAAATAAATTAACTACCATGGCAAAAGAAACATGGGAACTGTCCCCTGAAGCCATTAAAACTATATACCATGGAATTACAGAGCCTGAATTACCTACGCGGCCAGCGTCTGGGCGGATGCGGCAAAAAGGCAAAACATCCGCAAGAAGCTCAACATCGTCCAACGGGCGGTCGCACTGAGAATATGTAAAGCATACAGAACAACGTCGCTCACGTCCGTCCAAGCAATAGCAGGGGTCATGCCACTGGACCTGAATGTAGAAGACCTATCACGAATATACGACGTCAAGAAAAAAGGCACCATCCAGGAGCTACTACCCTCGGACGTATGGCTCCAGAACAAGGTTAAGATCAAAGAACTCCCACTCCTGACCGAACAAATAGGGGCAAACACCGAATACCTCGGCAACATCGAGCAATCTTCGACAACTTTTTTTCTCTCATTTTTATTAAATATGTAATCTTTGTGTAAGAATGCTGAATGTATAACTGGATGAAAATTATGTACGTGCGTTCATGTGTGGGGTATGGATGATAATTCAATCGTCAAATCATTCCACACATTATATATGTAAAGTTTACTTATTGTATTTTGATATTATTATATTAAGTACCTAATCACATAATTCATAGTTCATTTTTCAACATTTCATCATTCCATATTTAAATACCTATCTTTTGTTTGATATAATATTTTGACATTAAGATTGTAAAGATAAGATTGTGAAAATAAATACGTAAAATGTCGTTTCTCGACATATAGAGCAACGAAAACGTATTTTAATTTTCAATTGACATTAATTGTCATTATAAAACGACATTTTTGTTAACTAAGTGAAATGGAAAAATTAAAATTTAAATTCGTCGTATTGGGATCAGCGGACGAAAAAAAAAACAATATATGCATAACTTCAATCAAGACTCCAGAAGGATGTGTTTTCGTGGTCCCTAATGAGTCAAAGCATGTAAGTAAACACACGGATATATTTTCCTCTGATGTGTTTAGAAAAATAAAAAAATCACTTAAAAAAATAAACCAAACAAGATCAATATGGATTACGTTAACTACAGATATGAGGAAAACATATCTAGATGAATGTGAAAACGTACAGTTTGGTGATGAATTTCTAGAGGAAATTACAGCGGTGCAAATACATTCGCAAATGAACTCTAGAAGCGATGTACAAGGAAAAAAAAATATAGGAAAAACTGCGGAAAGATTTTTTATGGAAAAATTCTCAAATAAAACATCAAATGCTGACCAGTGGATAAGAGAATTTGAAAGTACCTAAATGTGAAAGATTTGAGATCCAACAGGATGAAGAAAAAATTGAGATTTTAAAATATCTATTAGAAAAACAATGTCAAGATTGGTATAGCAGTATGTTAATAAAATTGACGGTGAATTCTGAATGGGTACTATGGAAAGACAATTTTTGTGAAACATATGGAAATAAAGGTTGGTCCCAAGTGAAATATGCTTTTACTTATAAATTTCAAACAGGATCATTATTGGAATATGCCACAAAAAAGGAGAGACTATTATTAGAGATCAACAAGCATATTGACAACCAAACTATGATAAATCTTATTATAATGGGATTACCTGATTATATTATGGATAAAATTGATAAAGAAAGGGTAAAATCAACTGCGAGCCTCTACAATGAAATCGGAAAACATGAATATGTAGCGAACAAAAAGAATTTTAGCAAAAACATAATAAATACTAATGATTATAAAGGAAAGAATGATAAAATAAAACCATGTAAAACTTGTGAAAATTTAAACAAAGGTATTCGGTTCCATCCAGTAGAAAAGTGTTGGTTTAAACAGATAGAAGAAAATAATCATCAATCATACAAGAAGAACGAAAATAAAACAATAAAAAATTCAGTCATTGATGTTGAACTCAATAATAATGATACAAAAAAACGAATAATAACACCATTAATCCAAGTCAAACTATTATTAAATTCACAACTAGAAACATTTGGAATATATGATTCTGGCTCAAATGTTTCTGTGATTCATTCCAAATTAATAAGACTAAATGGAGAAAGAGAGAATGATTCAAGATGTGATAATTTAATAACAATTAATGGTGTTCAAAAGACAGTTGGTTTGACAGCTATTAAAATCAAAATTTTTGATATTGAAAAAACCGCCAATGTTTTTATAATTGATGGAGAAGAATTTAAATATGATTTTCTTATAGGACTGGATATCATAAAACAATTTAAACTGGTTCAAGATGAGAATTTGAGAATCACTCAAAACAGAGAAGAAATAAAAATAAAAGAAGAAAAATATCCTTTAAATAAGGAAGATGATAAAAAAAATCATGTTCAATAAATTTTAATGAACATGTAAAAAAAGAAGATTTCAAAATAAATATGAATAATTCAAATATTCAACAAAAATCAGAAATATACAAATTGATAGACACTTACAAATCAACCTTTGCAAAAGATAAGTACGACATTGGCACAGTTAGCCAATATGAAGCACGGATTGATCTACTCATGGACAAATACTGCAGTAAAAGACCTTACAGATGTTCAATCGAAGACAAAAGGGAAATAGAAGAGCAAAATTACTTGATAAAAAACAATACCTACATAAAAACAAAAAAAAAGAAAAAAGTATCTACGTATAATTAGAAAATTTTGGTGAAAATTTTCTTCTTTGGGAGGGGAGATGTAAAGTTTACTTATTGTATTTTGATATTTTTATATTAAGTACCTAATCACATAATTCATAGTTCATTTTTCAACATTTCATCATTCCATATTTAAATACCTATCTTTTGTTTGATATAATATTTTGACATTAAGATTGTAAAGATTAGATTGTGAAAATAAAAACGTAAAATGTCGTTTCTCGACATATAGAGCAACGAAAACGTATTTTTATTTTCAATTGACATTAATTGTCATTATATATATATATATATATATGTTCATAAATGCATGAAACCAGTGGGCTTCTAGCCTGTTTTTCATGCTTATATAAATAAATAAATAAAAATAAATAAATAAACTGACGCCGATACCCTATACATCTATACAGATGGCAGCAAAACGGAAGGTAAAGTTGGAGCAGCCTTTGTCACCTTCGACCATGAAAGTATAGAGATAGCCTCAAAGAAGCTTCCAATGGCAGACCATTGCACCGTCTTTCAGGCCGAGCTCGTAGCCATTAAAGAGTCCCTAGAATGGCTAACGAAACAAAAACGAAAACACTCGCAGGTTAAACTATTATCGGATTGCAAAAGTGTAATAAATGCGCTCGAAAACGGAGCCCCGACTAACCGGCTAGTTTTTTCCAAACAAAATACCTGCAAAAGCCTAAAAGAAAACGGCACAGCGTGCACATTTGCTTGGATTAAAGGACACTCTGGAATACCGGGTAACGAACGAGCCGATCAACTCGCAAAAGATGCAGCAACAAAAACAAAGACTGTCAAAATATATGACAAATTCCCACTTAGCCACGCAAAAAGGCTCATAAGACAACACCTCCTGAGCAAATGGGAACAGAGATATACTGAATCGCAAACTGGCAAGGTCACAAAGAAATTTTTTAACAGCTTACTACAGGCACTTGCATTCAGAAAATACAACAGAATCTCATATTTCACACAGATGATCACAGGGCATGGAGCGAACAAGTCATACCTCCATCGCTTCAAAAAAGTAGATGATGCCCTATGCCAATACGATGGCACCAACGAACAGTCTATAGACCATCTAATCGAAAGTTGCCCGATGTTCCAGAAAGATCGATGGAACACCCAAATGCTTCTTCAAAGCAAAAACACAGACTTCCAAAATAGAACGGAAGCAATAAACAATCCGAAATATATAGAATTTTTGGAATTAGTGGCACAGAAAGTAGCTGAATTAAAAAATAAAACAAATAAAACGCAATTTAAATTTCAATTAAACAACACAATACAAAAAAACAATGTATCTATACTCAAGCAAACAGCACACGTAAATCGACATACACCTTCACTTAGGATACACATACACTCACAAATATTTACAAAAAACATCACACAGTCCACAACAAACACTACACGTACGAAAATACAAAAATTAGATAACACAAACAATACACAACAAACATCCAAACACTACAAACACGACAACACACAATACTCAACACAAACAAAACAACATCACGTAATACACAACAAACATATCCAAACCCTTCACACACGACAACCCACGACACACAACACAAACAATACAAAACAACATCACGCAATACACAACAAACATTCAGCACTACACACACGATAAAAAATTACACAACACAAATAACAAAACAACATCACACAATACACAACATACATATCCAAACACAACACACACGCACGCACACACAATACACAACAAAAACAATACAAACAATACCACACAATACACAACAACGTATCCAAGCACTACACATACGACAACACACAACACAAACAAAACAACATCAAGTTATACACAACAAACATATCCAAACACTACACACACGAAAAACTCACAATACAAAACACAAAAAATTACACAACACAAATAACAAAACAACATCACACAATACACAACATACATATCCAAACACAACACACACACACGCACACACAATACACAACAAAAACAATACCACACAATACACAACAACGTATCCAAGCACTACACATACGACAACACACAACACAAACAAAACAACATCACGTTATACACAACAAACATATCCAAACACTACACACACGAAAAACTCACAATACACAACACAAACGACACAAAACAACATGACGCAATACACAACCGGTACTTCACACACGACAAAAATTACACAACACAAACAATAAAACAAACACCACACAATACACAACAAACAAATCCAAACACAATACACAATACAAACAAAACAACATCACGTTATATAGAAAAAATACACAATACACAACACAAACAAATACAAAAATACACAATAAACATATCCAAACACAACACACACACAATACAGAGCAAAAGCAATACAAACAACATCACTCAATACACAACAAACATTTCCAAACACTATACACAACATAAACGACACAAACAAACATCACACAACACATAAACATATTCACAAACTACACACACGAAATGCCGGAAATCACGGAAGACCTAAAATGGTCAGCTTCTCCGGCAAGGTTTCTGTGGTTCCCTTGTCAGTAAAGCAAATGCGGAGAAGGTCCCAAAACAGGCCACAGCCGACATCCCTCCCATCCCAACACAACACAAATACACACTACAAAACAAATAATATAGACCATCAAACTAATAACATGAACACAACCTTGTAATGTTATACGCAAGGGAAATATATACAGACTAACAATAAAAAAAAAACCTAACCTAACCAATATTCGCAAACTACATCACGCAATACACAATAAACATACCCACACACTATACACTAAAATGCCGAATGTCAGTACCATAACATCACGGAAGACCTCAAAAGGTCAGCTTCTCCGACAAGTTTTTCTGTGGTTCCCTTGTCAGTAACGCAAATGCGGAGAAGGTCCCAAATCAGGCCGCAGCCGTCATCCCTCCCATCCCAACACACTAAACCACAATACAAACAACTACTAAGACTCTCAAAAACAAATTAAATATGAACACAACCTTGTTTTGTTATAAGCAAGGGAGACAAATACAGACTAACAATCCAAAAAAAAAACTAACCTAACCTAACCTAATTTTCAAGCCTTATCCTCAAGGAAGAAGGGTTAAACTTTCGCACTTCGATACTATACTCCAGAAGGTCACTACCAAGGCGTGCGATCAGGGATCCTCTTGTGGATCGAGCTTCTGGAACTACATCTTGGATGACTTATTGCAGAGGGATCTGGGCCCAGGAGTCGATCTTACAGCATTTGCTGACAACACCGAATATGCGCTGAATATAATAACAAAGTGGGGCTCGAAAGCAAACCTGCAATTTTCCGAAGACAAAACGAACGCTATGTACCTACATCAAAAAAGAAAGGACCATCAACCAAATATTAAAATGAAAAGCACACAGTTGAAATTCGTGGATGATTTTCGGGTACTGGGTTTGACTATAGATCGCCACCTCAATTGGTCGAAGCACATCGACAACGCTTGCAAGAAGGCGGCAGCCGTTACAAACAAACTTATAAGGGCCGCCAAACCCACATGGAGGGCGTCGCCGAAAGTCTTGCAGCAGATATACTTCTTAGTTTTCTATTGAAATTATGAGAAACCAGTATGGCAGCTGTGATTTTAAGGTGGTTTTTCTAAAAGAATGATTATTTTGGAGTTATGGAGTTCTGATTTGCTAAATTTTGATATTTAAGAAGACTTCTTTTCTTAAACTACTTTTTGTTCTTTTTTTGATTTTTCAAAATGGATATTGATTTATACTAATTAGAAAGTGTAGATTACGAAATAATTGAAGATTTTTTGTTTTATTTTCAAAATATGAGAAACCAAAATGGCATCTTGATAAATTTACAAAATGAGCGATTTTTTTTATTAAGTATACATAATATAAACATACACATAGTACAAAAATTTATTATTTTACAGTTTTTTTTAATAGACACTGTCCCACATAACTGTCACTGTTATGTTGGGTTAATCAAATTCCAATTTGCTTTGTACATTTTGAGAAATAAGAAGACGTTTATCTTTACTTATCATGGTGAATGCATCGATTTATTCTTATAAGAAGGCGTAGTTTCGCAAGTAGGTAGATTAGACGGTGGTTCTCGTTGAGATCTGTCATCTTCGCTAACAATACCCCCAAATATATTTTTGTATTTTTATCTTATGTATTAGGGTTAACTTGTGTCATCGTAAATGTTTAGAAAATGATATTTTGTTGATTCAGTCACTACCTCCTTCAAACAAAGCCGTACTTTATGATGGGATAATCATTAATTTTGAAAAACTCATCTTTAAATCTCGGCCGCCATATTTGTTTCTCATAATTTCAAAAGAAAATAAAGAAGTTTCAATTATTTCGAAATCTACACCTTCTAATTAGTATAAATCGATATCAATCTCAAAATTTAAAAAAAGAACAAGAAGAAGTTTAAGAACAGACGACTTCTTAATTCTCAAAAATGTAGTAAATTACAACTACATAATAAACACCTATTTTGTAAAATTTCGTTTTAATCACTGTCGACATATTGGATTTCTCGTAGTATTTTGAAATAGAAAAAATAAGGCAATCTGTTCGTCGCCATAAACGAACATTTTATTATTCACGCAATTTATGGTGCGGTGAATTGTCCATACGATAAATTGTCCTCACGGTCAATTTTCCGTACGGTAAATTGTCCCGACGATCAATTGTCCATACGGTAAATTGTCCCCACGGTAAATTGTCCTCACAGTGAATTGTCCATACGGTGAAAAGGGCGTACGGTAAATTGTCCACGGTTACTACATGATTTACGGTACGGCTACGGTCAATTGTCCGGACACGTTAGACGATTCCCGGGTACTACATGATTTAGGGAGATTTTCCATTATCTACATATGTACCTAATAAGTACACAGTCCGTTGTGTCCATGTTTGACTCATTTTCCATATTCTCAAAACTATAGACAGTTTATTTACACTAAAATAAATAGTTTCCACTGAAAATAAATTTCATGTTTCGCCGCTGAGTCTTGTGAGGAAAAGTGCTTGACAAACAATATGTAGTTTAATGCGCCTGCGTGTTATTGTTGTATTTCCGTTACCTTTTCCCGCCACTGCCATTATAATATTGTCTGTAGACTTGACTAGACACTAGACCGTATCTGGATCGGTCCCCACTCTATTGTACAGGACCTACATACATTGTACATACACACATATTCTCGATTCAGTCAGTCGCCTTCACTCGACCCGACGATACGTTTCATGCTATTATTTCACCAAGACATTTATCACTCCCGCGATTTTTATTTCTAGTTAATTTTTTCGTATTTTGGAATATGTATGTTTTATTTTCATGTTTGATTTATAAATGAACGAATACTTTTAAAAAAATACAAATAATTTCCAATTTATTGTTCACTATTTATGATTTTTTTAATGTGTTAAGTATATTAAAAATCATTGAATATATTCAAATATGACACAAAAATGTCGTTAACATCCACAGTATTCTCCAATTACAAATTATTCATATAGGTACCTATATTTTATTATAAACATCGTCATTTTTTATTCTTTTTAAGATATTAAAGATCGATTTTTTATTTTTATGGATGTGTAAAAACTTATTTTAAAAGAAACAATAGTGTAGAAGGAGAGTGTTGTGCAATATATTATTTAGTGTTGTTAATGTGATCAATCTACAAAATGAAGTATAAAAGGAGTCTCGTATTGGGATCAACATTAGTCATAACTATTTTCTTCGTCGCAATTTTGATATTTTATCTTAGTTTAGGTAAGTTTAGTATTTAAACTATTTTAATGTTATTTCAATCTATTATTATTATATTTATATGGTGTACGCTTTGTTAACATACTAAATATTCTTTTAGTAAACAAAAATTATATACAAGTAAATATGGGTTATTGTATTCATTGATATGAGTAGATCTTATTTTATTGACGTTCATCTACTTAAATTAGTGTTGCATTCTGCAATTTGCTCTAAAAATCAAATTTCAATTAATTTTATTTGTTAATATTGATTATATGGAAAAGAAATACGTCTTGTACAAGGAATAACGTTTGCTCTTAAAATTTTCAAAGAATTAAGTCAGTGTCTATCGCATAATAATTTAGTATTAATAACACATGGTTGACCAATTACCAGGGCAGGTTAAATTATCGTTACTGAACATCTTCTAACTGTTAGTATATGTATGAACATCACCTCCATAGTATTTTATTGAATAATATATTTATATGTAGGTATGTACTAGAAAACTTAATATGAATTTTGCAAATCGATTCCTTTACAAATGAGTTAACTAAATAAAAAAAATCTATTTTATAATGTTTTATTTTGTTCCTTATATGTTTTTCATCAATTTTTGTCCAAATTGATTCAGCAAATGAAATGTTATAAATTGTATCTACTTTTTTGTGGCCAAATATTTGTTTATTTAACTATCATAATTACATATACTATAATGAAATATATTTTCAATAATAACTATAGTGAGTATTTCGTTCTATTATAATGTTTTGTTTATTCTGATATACACTTTCTTCAGATGTACATAAGTATATATAAAACAAATGCTTATGGCCAACACTATAGGTACTCGTTACTATGCTTTTATTCAATCTAATTTCAAATTACTTGAGATTGAAGGAAAGAAACGGAGGATACGGAGAAGACTGATTTTGTGGTGTGTATGAACATTTTAATTTATTGTATTGGATAGTTTTACTCTTTCTGAATTATTGATCATAACTTATTAATAGTACAAAAATAGTAAAACGATTAATAAGTTAGCTTGTTGCTTCATAGTTACTTTCCTGAATATTACATTAAATAATTGAGTTTAATTATTATATTATCGTGTGAAATTATTATTTTGTGATATATTCTGTTCTTGAGAGTCAAAATGTGAAAACCTCGGTAATTTAAAGTGAGGTTATAAATATATGTACAACTCCGTACTATAAAATGAGGTTATAAATATATATTTTGTGTTTGAAAGATAGATATGTACTCTAATGGTATTTTGGCATTTTTAAAATGATAACTAATTTATATATGTCAAAATTCAAAATGCACCAAGATTATTCTTTGAAGAGTCTTTCTACAAACTTCTCAATATCCAACTCAAATAAAAGAATAAATTAGTAGGAGGGGATTCTGTATCTCCGAATTTTTTTTTCGTGAATGTATTCATAAGTATATGTAATAATGCTAATGCATTTGTTTTGGTACAAAGTTAATATACCTGGTAAAGGACAATATGTTTAATACGTTTAAAGGACAATATCTGGCGATGAGCTTTTGATGTTCCCTGAGTGTGAGATGCCTCCCAAATAGCTATTTTCTCTGACACATCTCTTGAATGTATTGTGGTGCCAGGTTATTTAAAGCATTAAACACAGTCAAACAAATTTTGTAGTCAAATCGTTCTGCACACTTCAACCAGTGTCCAGAAGAGCTTGATCGCGGAGGATATGCCGGCTGACTCCGCCACCATGTAGGATACAAATTAGGAGAAAGGGGGGGGGGAGAAAAAAGAGGGGAGAGAGAGAGGAGGGAAGATAGAAAGGGAGGAAGAGAGAGAGAGAGAGAGGGGAAATAGGGGGGGGGAGAGAGAGTGTTTGAGAGAGGGGAGGAGAGAGAGAGAAAGATTTTATCATTTTCTGGTGTCCACAACCGCACACCTGCCGCTATGGGATATGCCGTGATAGGATATGCCGTGGGATGTGCCGTGTGGTATTTTATGTTTGTTAAACCAGCTAATAACAGGCAACCCAACTTTCGTACAGGACAACGTCTGTCGGGTCCGCTAGTATATTATAATATTCTTAGATAAGTAATTGTGTGATATAAGATAGACAATCAGGATGAAATATTAATGACTGAAAATTAGTACCTACTTACCTCTGTGTCCCATAAATTTGATGCTAATTGAAAACCATTAAAGCCATTGCCATAAAGACCATCTCGTTATTCCCTTTCATAGGTACCTACATATCATAATCAATCTTATAGATATCTTATATCCATACATACATACATACATACATATGTACATCTAGATAGCGACATATATACAATTAAGTATAATTTTTACATCATTATGATTCATAGTTTTTGACAAATGTCGTTTTATTGTTTATTGTGAAAAATTTACTAATTATTTTGATATTTACTATCTTATACATGTCATATGTACCCACTTGCTTCTAAAATTTGTATCACGTATTCATCGTATATTTGAATTTTCATATTCTATCATCATATGTATATGTACCTACATAATGCGATTCGTACATATGACAAAACCTGTGAATATAAAAATAGTATAATTTTTAATAAAATAATATGTAGGTAGGTTGGTTTGGCTGTACGGGATAAATAAGATGACTATTTAGTCAATATACTAAGTAAGTAGGTACCTACACAAGACAGAACTATATTTAGGTGTTATATGTACGGATGTGTGGCATCTACCGGGAGGATGAAATAATTAAACTAATAAAAAAAAAAATAAACTGTTATATTTTTCGGATGTAAGGTTTCACATTTTGATATTATGGGTATCACGGAGACCTATCAATGTCGACGAAATAAACCCTTGTCGAATGGTGGTAAGTTTAGATCTGACCTGAGAAGAGGAACGTATGGCATTTTATTGGACTTATTCATCCCCACCATAACATTATCTTCCCACGAATAATTCAATATATTTTATGAGGGTTCTTTTCGTCCAAAAGTAATAGGTACTTCGTTATACAATAAGTTGTGAACAATAGCCTTAAGAACTATTCAAAGATATGGATACATTATGTGCGACAGGTGGATCAAAGATAAAAATCTTTGATATACCTACTTCCAAGTGACAATTTTACAAGGGTATGGTTTTATTAATAAATCAGGAAATCTTTTGTATGCACTAACATTCTTAACCACGGAATGGTAGACAATTGTGCACACAAGTTGCGACCTTAATAAATTGTACATTTTATTAGTTCTTACCTAGTACCTTTTTATGTGGATGTATCGTTCTTTTGAAGTATGTTATTCTTTTGTCGTGATTTCGGGTACTTATTATATCTATCAATGCAGATGAATTTAGGGATGTACAGTGTTAAAGCATTGCATAAAATTGTAATAAGGGCTCTGTTTGCATCTGTACAACCACAACAGTAGCAATTAATGAAGTAACGAACATTATGTATAGATATATAACATATACATATATAACACCATCCCCCTTAAGTAAAATTCCAATTTCAATTGGAATTTATATAAAAAAAAATAATAGAATATCTTCTATAATGATCTAAAAACTAGGAAAGAATAAAGTTATATACTAAAATGTTAAGAATAATTGTTTTCACAGTAATGAATTATTATACTGTAAAATTTCTCTTTTTTTTCAATCTGAGTAAAAACAGTAATAATAGAAAGTAAATAATCACATTTTTATAACAAAAAGACAAATATTAGTAAAAGAAATAATCAATGGTGATAAATGGCGGTAGAATTTCAACAAAAGAAAATCCATTAGAAAATGGAATTCATGAATTTAAATTTGTTTGTTTAATCAAAATGATAGTAATAAGTATGTCAATTATTTTAGTTTTGATATTATTCTTATGGTTACAATAATATAAAGTTTACAACTAAGATATAGTAAATCATTTGGAAAATAATACTTGAAAGCATACATCTAGAACTTATATTTAATTTTACTAAAATACATAAACAAAGATTCATGTTTAGGGATTAGGACTTTAAGTAATTTCTATATTTCATAAAATAACTTCAAGAAAAGTATTATATTGAGTTGAAGTATGGATAAAAAACTGAATAATATGTAAGTGTATGACAGCAAAAGATGAATTTAAAGTAGTATACTGATGATTTTAAAATTTTCATTTGTTTTTCTAGAATATTAAAATTTTGGCACACAAATCACTAAAAAGAAAGGATATTTTGAGCTAATAATCCCCTTAAATTGAAATTACAATTTTAATTAGAATTTCAAAAAGAACCAGCAAAAGGAACATTATACCGTAATAATAAAAAGTTAAGAGCATATAAATACGTAAAATGTATCTAAACATATATCAAATATTTTGTAATTATTAAATGAAATTAAATATTAATACAGTATAATTTAATTAAAAAATATTTATTTGAAAAAACAATTATTAAAAATAATTAATTTAAATTGAAATAAACGGAATAGTACCAAAGAAAAGTAAAACTAAGACATTTGAATTAAAAAATAATTCATGTGAAATTGTTTTTTTTTTTTTTTTTAAAAATTATAATTAACAAATTCAAGAATGGGTCAGCATTAATAATTTTAAAGATGTAAATGTTAAGAAATTGATTTTAAAATAAAATAAGTAATGTAAAGTGAATTATCAAAAAGCAATGTAAATTTTCTTTGAAAACTAATTCAAAAAAAAATTAAATATAAAATAATAAATTATATTATGAATGAAATGGAAATTATATTTTTATCAAAATTCTTGAATTGTAAAAAAAATAATTTTGAAATATGAATGACAAAGTTGAAAAATAATGCAATCAAATATAAAATATTATTTCATGAATGTAAAAATATAGTGACTGACTAGAAATATTATGAAACAAAAATGATTATTGATAACATATAAAAATATGTGACAGATGTAAGAAATAATAATGAAAATCAAAATTATTATTTAGGTACTTAAAATTTCGTTATTATTATAGAGGGAAAAGGGTTTGAATTCAATAGGGAATAAGTCTTGTAAAATAAGTAATTAAAAATAATGACAAAAATTCGGGCAATAAAAACAAATTAGAATGTAATCTAAGCATAATCATGCAATAATTGAATATAAATTCAATGAAGAAGTTATGTGAAATTGATTTTTAAAAAAAAATATGAATGTTAATACAAATATGTAAACATATTTATTTACGAATGTGAAATATAGTAATTGTATACTTTAATTACGAATGTGAAATATAGTAATTGTATACTTTAATCATGAAAGACAAGGAATATTCAATTCATTAAGAAATGTAAAAAAAATATATATTCAAAGATCATACAGTGAAATATTAGTTCAAAAAAGAATAATAAAAAGTATATTAGTTTTGAATAATGACATTTATTTTATGTATTAAATTCAGTTACGCTAGGTAAATAAAAAGAAAATATTTGTGAAATTTAAAAGTTATAATGAGAATTGTATACCTTTAGAAACGTTCAAAAGGTGAATTCAAAATACAAGAAGAATTTGTTGGCATCTACGAGTTGAGTTTTCAATATGAATAATAATTAACTTTTCTTAGTTCTTATTATCAAATAAGTTATAATAACAATCAAGTATATAAATGATTTTTGCTGAGATTATTATTTTATGGCTAAAATAAAATTACTACTAATAAATGGTATAAAATAAATACAGATGATTTATGAATAATTAAATGTACCTAATAGGTAGTTATAGGGAAGTAAAATCTAAACATAGAATCATGTCTTGGATTTGAAACATTCGATCGTTTATATCTTTATAAAATATGAGTTGAAAATAAAGATTTGCGAAGACGTAATTTAGAAGTTGAGAAAATAATTGATAATTTGAGTAATATGCAATTTTCATAGGTACTGAAATATAACTGGAAACACGATTTTTATGATATTTCTTTTTTTTTAAAGCTCAAAAAATGGTAAAAAAATTTAATAAGTAGAACAAATTAATCAATCTTGGATGTAAGGGATATTTTAAAATTATTCAGTATCATAACGTCATAAAGTTTTTTTTTATGTATAGTTAAATACATAAGTAAATGTAGAAAAAACATGTGTACTTACATAATTAACATGCGCACTTCACTTATGACTTTGACTTAGTTATATGCATTCCAGGTGTTTGTACCTAAGTAACAGATTAATTATTGTAACTATTTCAAATATAGGAATCATCAATGAAGTTGCAGAAAAGTACTAAATAAACACTGATGGAACATCAATATTACATTTATTATATTTGAATATTTAAATTTACTAAATTAAGTTTGTTTTGCTTGAAAAGTATGAAATAATGAGAATGATATTGAAAAACAAAGAAATTGATGTTAATAATATTTATATTGATGTTAATAATATTTATATTGATGTTACTAATATTTATATTGATGTTAATAATATTTATATTGATGTTAATTGATGTTAATAATATTTATATTGATGTTAATAATATTTAATATTGATGTTAATTATATTTAATATTTCTTGACGGAATCTCCTTTTCTAAGGTATAAATTTGTATATAAGTATTCTCTACGACAAATATAGAAGAAATTTGATATAGAGAACATATAAAGTCAATGCTATATACATTATCTAGAAAAATATTAGAAGTTTAAGCATATCAAAAAATATTTGCGTAACAAAAATCTAATAAAATGATTTAAAGAGAAAAGAAACATTGAAAGTTGTAATCGAAAAACATGAAGTCAATAAGATGAAGATGACATATCAAAGCATGGTTGAAATCGTAAATTGTAAAAATTAATTTCAACAAAAAAATAAATTAAAATAACAATTATATCAAATAATAAGAACAGATTTTTTTTCCGGAATATTTTGAGAAATTTTTGTGATATAATATAAAGTATGTGAATAACATGAATTAAAATTTATCAAGATTTAGATTTATTTTCGAAAATTGCTATATAAGTATGTCGCATAGCTTACGTCCCCATAATGTTTGACGATTTCCAATAAAGAAAATAATAATAGTAAGTATATAAATTACAATAGATAAATTTTCAATTACATACAAAAGATACCGTCTATTGTGAAAAAATATAGCTGATATGAATTTACTATATGCGACTACAGTAAATATACGATTCAGAGTAAGGTTACAACTTATTCACAATTGTTTTATAAAAGTATGAAAGGTTATTTTATTTATACCCTATATAAATTAAACTAGTACAAAAAACAGAAGACAGATCGTTAAATTAAATAATTATTTATTTACTCAAGTAATGAGTTCAGTTTTTTGAAATATTAGAGGAAAAAATTTAAATATGATTCCGTGTCTATAAAAACGTCGAAAATTGATAAAATATGATATTAATTAGAGGAATTCCGATAAATTTGTAAAAGTCACCACAAAATAATATATGAAAAGGTTAGAATCGTAGTACATGTATAATTTCTAGATTTGTGACTTATATATTTTAAATTTGAATACACGTTCACTTCGTGTATTAAAATGTAATTTAAGTTTTAAATATTCACAATAATTTTGTGAGATAAAAAATAATTGAAAAGTATGCATATACAATAGCATAATAATAAATAATATTGAACGTTGTTTCGTCGTTTATACAATAAGAAAAACTTAGTATCTCAATGGTTTATTTTAATCTAAGTTAAAACCGCTTTTTGTTTGCAGTTGCAACCAAAAGGTTTAAGTTCAAAATTTAAACTGAACTTAGATGTTCACGACTTCTTTCTACATGTTAAAGAATACTGAAGTATCATCACTTACTTCGACCATAAGTCTTTTTACATTTTCTCCTTTAATTCCCGAATCCTCTTTGAGGTGTTTATTCCAATTATTACTTTTAAGTATTGTTTTATCAGTTAGTATTTCATATTGTGCAGATGTAGACTGTGTATATTAAAACGGATTTTGTATACTGAAAAGTACTTTAAATTATGCATTAGTGTAATAATTTTTGATGTTAATATTAAAAGGAAACGATTTTACAGGAAGTTCATCACTAACAAAATACCAATTTAAAATTATTTAACTTCATTTGTAAAGTTACAAAAATTTGCTGGAGCAAATAACTATTGATAAAAAAAAAAGGTAAATGGGCAACAAAAAACATGCATACATTTTGGTAACTCAAATATTAAAGTATGCGTCGATTAATTCAATGTAAATAATAATTGGATAATAATAAGATGTTCAATGAATTCAGGAATCTCTTTGATTAGCTTCGTCTATAAACAATCAGTATATCATAAATTGTAATATTGATTCTACCAAAATTAAATATTCTGTGCAGAGAACATAAATTATTTCAATAATTTTATTTCTTGGAATGGATTACAAGTACACTTTTGAAATTCGGTTAGAATTATTACATTTTAGGGATTATGAAAACCCTTAATAATATTCAGTTATTAAAATATTTTTGATATATCGAAAAATTTACTCATAAAGTTTATGGCAAAATTATTAAAAATTATATATAAAATAATTTAGAAGAAGATTAATCAAATCTTTAAAAAAATATTCTTATATATATATAAAATATACATATAAAAATACAATTATAATAATAGGTATATATTGTAGTGCAAAAAAAAAATGGATTTACCGCGCACTACAATGGTTTGGTATGCAAAAATGGGAGCCCGAAATAATAAAAAATGTATTTTCATACAAAGGTAGGCAAGGTAGTGCAACAACAATAATTATTATAAGATGCCAAACACAAAGGAATGGACACCGCACTCCTTAAAAAGGTGAAATTTAAATGCCTACAAAAAAAAGTTCATTCATAAAAATGACGAACAATTGGGCTAGGAGTAGTGTAGAAAAAATGTGTTAAACATAAATGAATGAACACGGAACACTATAACAATAGTGTTAGGTAATGTGCCGATCACAAAGGATCGACACGGGACACTACTAAAACGATAGCGCTATCGAAATTTTTTTTAAAAAAGAATATGCATCCAACCAGACTTTTTTAGATCAAAAAAAGAATCAAAAAAATATATATAATTTATTTTTCTGGAGAAAAAAAACATATCAGAAAAAAAAACAAAGGGAACAGTTTTTTTCTGAAGCAAAAAACGCAATTATGTTAGCAAAAAAAACATGGGGAAATTATATACGTGAACGGGGAATATCAAAATGTCTTACTAATGTTTTTCATCGTCTGTTGTGGCCTCTTCAAGTTCCATGGTTTTCTTCTTCGTCTTCTTTCTTCTTACGTCATCGTCGAATGGATCCCCAGGGATAGTCAGCGAAGAGTCTCTAGAGCCGCCGAAGTGGTGGGTGATGAGCCTCCAGAGCCTCTCAAGGTGGTGGATGACAATCTCGACGATTCCATGATCGAACTTCCTTGGGTCAATTAAATCCACAAAGGATTTGTCAATACGCCGTCAACAGATGTGATGAAAGTTGTAGAAATTGGTTTGAAGTACTCGGGGTAGACGCACATGTCTCCTTTCGTCAAACAAAATAATTTTATTCGGGTCTTCCTTCAGTTCAAACTAGTATTAGACCGCTCAGGAAATGCGTTCGAAGAAAGTGATCAGTTTAATTCGTCCGCGATTCAACGTGATGTTAACTTGAATAAATTATTTTCCCTTGCGTGGTCGAAGAAAGATCCCACCGCGCTGCCACCATTTTTTTTTAATGTTATATGTACGGATGTGTGGCATCTACCGGGAGGATGAAATAATTAAACTAATAAAAAAAAAATAAACTGTTATATTTTTCGGATGTAAGGTTTCACATTTTGATATTATGGGTATCACGGAGACCTATCAATGTCGACGAAATAAACCCTTGTCGAACGGTGGTAAGTTTAGATCTGACCTGAGAAGAGGAACGTATGGCATTTTATTGGACTTATTCATCCCCACCATAACATTATCTTCCCACGAATAATTCAATATATTTTATGAGGGTTCTTTTCGTCCAAAAGTAATAGGTACTTCGTTATACAATAAGTTGTGAACAATAGCCTTAAGAACTATTCAAAGATATGGATACATTATGTGCGACAGGTGGATCAAAGATAAAAATCTTTGATATACCTACTTCCAAGTGACAATTTTACAAGGGTATGGTTTTATTAATAAATCAGGAAATCTTTTGTATGCACTAACATTCTTAACCACGGAATGGTAGACAATTGTGCACACAAGTTGCGACCTCAATAAATTGTACATTTTATTAGTTCTTACCTAGTACCTTTTTATGTGGATGTATCGTTCTTTTGAAGTATGTTATTCTTTTGTCGTGATTTCGGGTACTTATTATATCTATCAATGCAGATGAATTTAGGGATGTACAGTGTTAAAGCATTGCATAAAATTGTAATAAGGGCTCTGTTTGCATCTGTACAACCACAACAGTAGCAATTAATGAAGTAACGAACATTATGTATAGATATATAACATATACATATATAACATAGGTAGGTACAGTCAGTACTTTATAGTAGGTACTTTACTTATGTAGAAGGCAGTCACTTAAATAATATTCAAATTAACTTTGGTGTTTAATTATCCTCAACTCACTTCGATGAATACAACTCAACTTAATTAACAAAATACTTGTTTCATAGTCAATCAAATTGTTACTTTTGGCAAATTTTCATTTACTTTCCGTTTACCTTATAAATACATACATTGCTTCTCGGGCAACTAACAGGTACACTACTATGTCAAATATTAATTTAACACGCACCCAATAACAAGCAAGTTGACACATTACAGAGACTTACGGTATGTATTTACTCCGAATTTACTTTATTGATTTTCAAAAATAGCATCATGTGTTTTTTTATTTATTTTGTAATAACTTTAAAAAGTTAGTTGATTTACATTATTTATAACGAGTATGTTGTGACCAATACTATTTTGATTTAAATGGATTTAAAGTAATAATAACTATTCTTGCACCATGCGCAAGTGGCATAGTATTATTTGTGTAAAATGTACATAAATATTTCTTATGATTATAAAATTTTCAAATTATTTGTAAAGTTTAAAATTTTATGTTCAACGTGCCTATTATATTTAGTACATTTAGTACCTACCTACCTATAGGTATATTTTGTATAAAAGAAAAATGAGACAATATTCATATCACGTTTGTAATAATATTTATAATATTATTAGAATCTGAGAGATGTGTTATGTGGTAATATGACATTACATTATACATACATACATATTTTGTGTGTATGTATGTATGTATGTATAAGATATAATAAAAGTGATAAGATGGTGTTGTCAACTTTGGTTGTCGTAGGTACCTACATATTACATAAGATGTTACGTGACGTCCTTAATATATTACTTTGTCAGGATGTTATATTGATGCCATTTTTATTGGATTTTTTTTTAAATTTAACTTAGTTCAGTTTCACCTATGGTAGGTACATATTATTTTTTTTAAATTTAACTTAGTTCAGTTTCACCTATGGTAGGTACATATTATTCTTTTTAAATTTAACTTAGTTCAGTTTCACCTATGGTAGGTACATATTATTCTTTTTAAATTTAACTTAGTTCAGTTTCACCTATGGTAGGTACATATTATTCTTTTTAAATTTAACTTAGTTCAGTTTCACCTATGGTAGGTACATATTATTCTTTTTAAATTTAACTTAGTTCAGTTTCACCTATGGTAGGTACATATTATTCTTTTTAAATTTAACTTAGTTCAGTTTCACCTATGGTAGGTACATATTATTCTTTTTAAATTTAACTTAGTTCAGTTTCACCTATGGTAGGTACATATTATTCTTTTTAAATTTAACTTAGTTCAGTTTCACCTATGGTAGGTACATATTATTCTTTTTAAATTTAACTTAGTTCAGTTTCACCTATGGTAGGTACATATTATTCTTTTTAAATTTAACTTAGTTCAGTTTCACCTATGGTAGGTACATATTATTCTTTTTAAATTTAACTTAGTTCAGTTTCACCTATGGTAGGTACATATTATTCTTTTTAAATTTAACTTAGTTCAGTTTCACCTATGGTAGGTACATATTATTCTTTTTAAATTTAACTTAGTTCAGTTTCACCTATGGTAGGTACATATTATTCTTTTTAAATTTAACTTAGTTCAGTTTCACCTATGGTAGGTACATATTATTCTTTTTAAATTTAACTTAGTTCAGTTTCACCTATGGTAGGTACATATTATTCTTTTTAAATTTAACTTAGTTCAGTTTCACCTATGGTAGGTACATATTATTCTTTTTAAATTTAACTTAGTTCAGTTTCACCTATGGTAGGTACATATTATTCTTTTTAAATTTAACTTAGTTCAGTTTCACCTATGGTAGGTACATATTATTCTTTTTAAATTTAACTTAGTTCAGTTTCACCTATGGTAGGTACATATTATTCTTTTTAAATTTAACTTAGTTCAGTTTCACCTTTGGTAGGTACATATTATTCTTTCTCCGTCTTCCGAAAACGGAGGAGGTTATTAATTCGACATGATTTTGTTTTATTTACATGTACAATAACTTTTACCACGTTGCCCGATTTCGATGATTTTTTTGTCATTAGGAAGTAATTATCTTTCAATTGGTATCTTATCAATTTGATGAAGATCTTATTACGGGGTTTATTAGATAATTATCAAACTCTTCACATTTCACTTCAGTGATGATAATTCTTTACCACATTTTTCGATTTTAATGATTCCTCGTGTTAATAGGAACAGAGTGCTTCGGAGATGATCACACATATATTTTTCATCGATTCCTGATGATAGAACTTTTGAAAAAAAATCATCAAAATCTTCAATAAACAAAGACGTCAGCATTCTGTACGACAGAAATTTCTTACAGATCACGATTATCTGGCGAATAATCCTTTAACATGACAACCGATTTCGCTTTTGTTTGGAAAGTAGTTATTTCATGTTCTTCTTCCTTGACCTCGTGACTGAGGGTGGTACCTACACTCAATCACTTCTTCCTTGATCTCGTATCTGATGGTGGTACCTACACTCAAACACTCTTTTTCCTTAATCTCGTGACTGAGGGTGGTACCTACACTCAATCACTTCTTCCTTGATCTTGTGACTGATGGTGGTACCTACACTCAAACACTCTTCTTCCTTAATCTCGTGACTGAGGGTGGTACCTACACTCAATCACTTCTTCCTTGATCTCGTGACTGATGGTGGTACCTACACTCAAACACTCTTCTTCCTTAATCTCGTGACTGAGGGTGGTACCTACACTCAAACACTCTTCTTCCTTAATCTCGTGACTGAGGGTGGTACCTACACTCAAACACTCTTCTTCCTTAATCTCGTGACTGAGGGTGGTACCTACACTCAATCACTTCTTCCTTGATCTCGTGACTGATGGTGGTACCTACACTCAAACACTCTTCTTCCTTAATCTCGTGACTGAGGGTGGTACCTACACTCAAACACTCTTCTTCCTTAATCTCGTGACTGAGGGTGGTACCTACACTCAATCACTTCTTCCTTGATCTCGTGACTGATGGTGGTACCTACACTCAAACACTCTTCTTCCTTGATCTTGTGACTGATGGTGGTACCTACACTCAAACACTCTTCTTCCTTAATCTCGTGACTGAGGGTGGTACCTACACTCAATCACTCTTCTTCCTTGATCTCGTGACTGAGGGTGGTACCTACACTCAATCACTTCTTCCTTGATCTCGTGACTGATGGTGGTACCTACACTCAAGCACTCTTCTTCCTTGATCTCGTGACTGAGAGTGGTACCTACACTCAATGACTCTTCAAATGATCCGCTTTCATGTAGGGCGTTCATGGGAAAATTTTTTAAATGGTATGAATAGTCATAACTGTGTATTCGATTATTTAGTGGTAGTATAGGTAGGTATCTACATAATATGGATCGTCAGAGATTTGTTCTTGTAAAAAATCATTTTCACGAAAGTTTAAGCTGTTTTATAGCACAATCAAATTTACAATAATCAATATCACTTAAAAGGTAAAAATACATTAAATTAAAAACAGAATCCAAAAACAACTATTTGTATAATCTATAAATTATATTGGATGAGTGTTAACTTCACGATTATTCTATTTATTTTTTCTTTGTTTATTATATAGTCTGAGAAACCATTACAACGTAGAGCATTTTTCGTGTATTCTAATTATTGTTTTTTATGCTCGTGGTCTGCAATTCTTTTTGATCTTGTTATTAGTGTTTTTGCGTTTTTGGACGTTGCGTGTAGGTATCTATCGGTTTGTGTGGGCTTTCTGTAAACTGTGTGCCCCAGTTTACCGTTTGCTTTTTTTAACACTAAAACGTCTAAGAAAGGTATTTGTCTGTTATTTTCTTTCTCCATTGTAAACTTTATATCTTTATGAATGCTGTTAATAGTGTTCAAAAAATTATTTAATTCTTCCTCTCCGTGAGACCATACTACGAACGTGTCATCCACATATCTTAGCCATTTCTTTGGTTTGAGTAATACTTTCTTTAAGTACCCGGAAGAACATTTTAGATGACAAACAATACAACAATAATAATATTAATAATACCATAGCGAAAATATCCACACAACACAACAATAATAATATTAATGTCACAACTAAAATTAACAATAAACCACAAAACAAAAATAATGATAAAATATTATTAACAACGAACACGACAGCAGGTGGGCGTGTCACAAGGAGCCAATCACGACGCGCTAACAATATTTGACATAAGCGGCCATCTTGTACGCTACGAGTCACTTGACGGTGAGCTCTCAGTGTGGGTAGACGTGTATCGCGCACGTGCTTTTCGTTAAGTCCTTGAAAATGCCTGGTGATATTCAGGCGAAACGTCTTGTAGTGTTATACTGCCTTACAAATTGTATGAAATGATATCGTCACTAAATTAAATTTTTAGAAAAATTGTGGAAAAAAATTGAGATTTACAACTATAATGTTTACATTTTTTATAGAAAATTAAATTATCTAGTTGTGGTGTTTCGCCTTTTTCGACATTTTTAAAACATTGATAATATAGGCAGTTAAATACGTAAATTTATAAAAATGTTTGAGAAACTCTCAAGTATTTTTAAAAAACGAGTGGTTTGTGGCCAACACTAAACTCTCCACACCATAGTAAGCGTTCATCTTTTCTTCTTGGAAGGTTGACAATCTCTAAATGCATTTTTATGAAGTACATTTCTATTAGATTCTTAAACAAATATAAGATTCCTAGATGACAAAAATTTTCACAATACACACAAAAACATTGTCACGAAACTCATAGTATGTATTTTCTACATGATGCCTGTTGAGAAACTTTAAGTAAAATTGCATTACTAGCAAGATGAACATGTATGACACAATGTATCAATGTTGATGAGGCGATGTATGTGTCAAGATAGAAGAATGCGGTGTTTGGTTCTCACTTCCTACCCCTTGAGGAATATAGAAGTGGAGATTAAAAAATACACTTGTCTATAGAGACACATACATATTCAATATGAAGTTGATCACTCAATTTTCCCATACATTTTTCATACAAATATGAAATTTATTTCACATTGATATGGCAAACCATAGATTTTTTCTTTAAATTTTGAAATTCTTTGAATCCATTTTTGATGAGTGTATTTTTTGTAGTGAATTTTTGTTGAACATTGTAAATTGGAGAATAACTTCAAGGTCCCAAACCTCGGTAAATCGCTTGATAACAATTATAATTATAAGGAATGGAGGTGAATTCTACTAAAGGCATATTTCATTTTGATATTTTTAATGAAAGTCTATGTAGGTCATTACGGTATGTAGATAATTTATTTAGGACCTCTTGCAAAACAGGAAAATCATCTAAGTTTTTTACTTTTTTTTGAAAACCTTCATGTCATCAGCAAACAGGAGAAATAGACAGTTTCAGAAGTATTAGTCAATTTCATTAATAAACAGTTAAAAAGACCTCTAATGAGATCCTTGAGAAACGCCAGAACAGCACGGTCCATGCTAATATTGTAACTTATTGATTCACCATTCTGTTCAATCTATAAAATATTCTTAAATATACATATAAATAGATGATTCACATTATATTTTTAATTGTTCGTTTTATTCGCAATTAATATATATAAAAAACAAATATTTATTGCTCATGTTATTATATTATTAAATCACAAATATTACAATTTATATACGAGTTAAACAAAAAAATTAGAAAGAAAAAAAAAAAGATTTTTTTTAATTAACCCTCTTTCCCAATTTTCGTTGTCCAGGGTTGCGTGGCCTGAAGGCCCTAGGATCGCCCCTGATAGCATATAAAATAATCCAAAGTTTAGTCATTAATGCTTTCATAGATTTTCATTTTGAGAAAATGTTGTATTAAGGATTTTCTTATTCCCGGAATCGTGAGTCCTTGGAATATGACCGAAAGGAATTAAACTGTATAAAAGGACATCGCCCTTTCGTCAAAACTAATTGTATTATATCGTGATAAAACAAATTTGCTAGAGAAATTTTAGTAGGTAGGTACTTATTTAGTAACAACCGACGATATTGATGAGTTTCGCTTACATGGAATTGACAAAGTTTGCTCTTGGTAGAGAGAGAGAGGGGGATTTCATTTCATTTTATTTTATTTTATTGGGCCACTAACAGGTACCTACAATGTCAAATATTAATTTAACACGCTCCCGATAACATGTTGCCAAATTCCAGAGACTTACAATATAAATCGTCTCACAGATCTAGACTGAAAACACAATTAAAAACTGTGTCTCCATCGGGAATCGAACCCGGGACCTTTGAATCGACACCTTACCAACTGAGCCCTGAAGTCCATATAAGTTTCGTCGAGTTCTGACGATTGCACTCATGAGAAAAAAAAAACTCTTCAATTTGCAAAGGCGCTTGCGATCTGTACAACATTTACATATGTCTTACAGATTGCGATTATACAGGCGAATAACATTCTTTTAACACGCCAAACGATTTCGATTTTTGTGTTAGAAAGCAGGTAGGTACTTCATTTTATTCTTAGACAACCTCGTGACTACATTCATTCAAACACCTCCGCCATATAATATGAAGCAATTTGTTATTTAAGGAAACAATAACATCTAGTTACATAATGTAATATGATAGTATGAAAATGTAACCACAATTTCTCCTTGATAATATGTAGCATCTTACAGACGGACAGATTGTGAGTGAGTAGTTTGGGTAATAATATAAAGTCAGTATGGTCACTTGACAAACGAACATTATTAGTTGACCCTTGTAACATTATGTGATTTTACATACATATATGTACCTTCAATATATTATGTAGGTATGTAGGAACTGGTTGGTACATTATGTACCCACTTGTAACATATTTATATTATTGTTACCTTGACCTTGACCAACTGCACTATTGACTTTTGACACATTTCAATCATTTGGTTTAGTCCGACATTAAAATTCATATATTTCAGTCTCCATTTCAATAATATTATTCATTTCCATTCATTCACATATGTATATTTTTGTTTCTGCTTAAACTTTTGCTTGTTTTTCTTTAATTTTATTTTTATTCTACTTCACTACTTACATATTTTGTAAATTTATATTTTATATATATTTTTTTTCTTACCTGTTTATATATAGGTACCTGTTTATAATTATGTATGTATGTATTTTTCTTCGTGGTTCATAAACGTATGTTTTAATAATTTGTAATTGTGTATGTAAAAGCCCATTTAGGGCGTTTATATAAATAAATAAATAAATAGGTAGTTAGGAACCTATGTACATTGTACATTGCTTCCCGACCAACGCATGCCACCATATTAATTTCACTTTGTTTAACATTTTAACAGAAAAAAAATTATATTAAACGTAACGACATAATATGTATCTATTGACAATGTTACTTTATACCTAAAAATATTTTTTTTCATTTAAATACATATTGATGTCAAACTCGCGTACATCGTATTCCAACTGTCGACTCGTTCAAGAAAATTTATTTCACTTAGTGAATCGACAGTATAAAGCCAAGATACTCGATATTTGTATGGCCGGGTTTATATTTTTCGTGTTTTTTCCAACTTTGCAGCATATATAATTCATTTGCTGAGAGAAAACAGGTAGATGCGGTTTATACTGATTTCAGTAAGACCTTTGATAAAGTGCCTCATGATGTTCTCCTTTATAAACTACTCTCCTTTATAGGCATAGGTGGTTTGATTTATAAATGGATTGTAATCTACTTGTATTCGAGAAGATTGATACTGCGCACAGAGGAATATAGGTCCGAGGGGTTTATAGCGACAAGTGGTGTGCTGCAGGGGAGCCATCTAGGGCCAATTATATTTCTGTTATTCGTCAATGATATAGTGCTAATATTTGAGAATGTTGAAGTCCTGTTATTTGCGGACGATCTTAAACTATTTAAAAAGATTGAGAATGAAAGAGACTGTCATACTTTACAAGATAACTTAAATGCATTAAATATATGGTGTGGGAAGAATAAACTTTATCTTAATATAGAGAAATGCCAAACTATTACCTTTCATAGAGTAAAGAATCCGATTGTATACAAATATTGCCTGGAGAATACAGAGTTGGAGCGTGTCAAGACTATAAGAGATCTTGGTATCACCTTTGATGAACAAATGAGCTTTCTACCTCATATAGATAATATTACAAATAAGGCCCTGAAAATGCTCGGTTTCGTCTTGAGGGCAACAGCTAAATTTGAATCAGTAAATGTATTCAGGACGCTATATCTATCATTTGTTCGTAGTCAACTTGAATTCAATTCTCCCATCAGGTCTCCATATTATGCCGTGCACTCTGCATCCATCGAAACTGTCCAGCACAAATTCTTACGATTTTTGAATTATAAGCTGAAAATTCCTGCACAGGATTTAAATTATGATTCACTACTAGACTATCTCCAACTTCATGACCTCTCTGATAGAAGGATTGTGTCTGATCTCTTGCTTCTCTATAAAATAATTAATAATAACTTGTTAGTCGGATGAATAACCATGTTCCAACAAGAAATACCCGCCAAATTATACCTTTTGTATGTAAGACATCCAACACTAATTATTTATACAACACTCCATTGAATAGAATCCATCGATTGGGCAATGACTTTGGTTATCTGACTGACCCTTTCTTCAATTATTTTAATGAATATAAATTTACTTTATCAAAATATTTTCAAAAACATACCCCCAAATGATTGTGTAGTCAGTTGTTTCATTTTTTTATATATTTTTACATTTTTACATATTTATATATTTTTACATTTTTGTATTTTTTTACATTTTTATATATTTTACGTTTTATATATTTTTTTACATTTGATTTTTATTTTATTTAATTCAATAATGTAATATATAGTCACATCTGGCAGCATTCTCTGATTCAGTGTGGCTAAGTATGTAGGTAATTCACACCATTCATTTTTCTCCTCCCTCGAACACGAGATTTGATCTCAACTGAGGGATGAATAGATCTTAAATAATTTAATTTTAAGATACTGTTTGTAATTCTTTTTATTATAAATGAATAATTGTTATTTTATTAAATAAATAAAACAAATAAAAATAAATAAATAAATATTATTCAGTCTGTAATATTCTTATGTTCGTGCTATGTAGTATTATTTATTTGAGTTTTTTTTATTTATTCTTTGTTTTTTAATGTATGTACTTTGTTGTTTAATTTACCTATCTTATATGTTTTTATTTTTCTTTATATATCCTCTGCTACCGTTGTTATGTCTAGATGTTTATAAATTGTATTTCTTTTGTTTATGCTGTGTCATGTAATATTTAATTTTGTAAAGGGCTTTGAGCCGTGAATCAATAAATAAATAAATAAATACATATATGTTCCATATATGGATTTACAAAGAATTCGGAGTAGAACATTAAGTGTCCCTATGAGTGTGAGTGTGTGTGTGTGTGTCCGTCCTTCCCTTAAAACTTTTGTACCGCTTGATTCACAGAGCCACAAATTTCAAAAAGTATAGAAAATTTAAGCCTAGAAAACTTAAATACTTAGAATTTTGAATTTTGTTTCAGTCGGGGGTTTGAACTTTTTTCCATATATCTCAAAAACCATAAAAGCTAGAACAATGAAAATATAGACAAATACAAAATCTTAAATTTGTTTTTTTTTAAGTACCAGAGTTTCTCAAAAAAAATATACTAAGAAAAACATTATATATTATAAATTTGTGTTTAACTGCTTATATTGAATTATTGTTAATACCTATCCCAATTAGATAATTAATTTTCTAAAATATATATTTATGTTTTTAACTGCCTGTCTGCTTCCAAACTTTTTGAAATGCATAGAGGCACCCCAACTAGGTTATTTAATTTTCTATATAAAATATGTACATTATAGTGGTATATCTCCAATTATTTATTAACAATTTTTATAAAAATTAAATCTAGTAGCGACATCGTTTCATGCAATTTGTATGTCAATATAGGTACACTACACAATATCTACTGGGACTCTCAGTAGTTTGATACTTAATATCAAAACAAACATAAAATAATGATAATTAAAAACTTTTATTGTGATTAACAACGTGGTGGACTTATTGCCCGCAGGCAATTTCTACCAGTCAACCACATATTATGTATGCTGTTTTCATATTTTTTTAACTTTTTATACATAATGTAAACAAATATAATGCAGACTGGCGAGCTTATTGCCATTAGGCAATTTCTTCCGACCAACCACATTACAGAGTGACAGAATAATACATGTACATCAACAAAAAATGAAAGCTGAAAAAGAACTAAGTAAATATAAATAAGACCAAGATAAATAAAAACAAAATAAAATATCAAAGCAAAAAAAGGATTGGGAAGGAATAAGAAGATATTTTGAGTAGAAAAAAAATACTGATCTCCATATTTAGATTTATTGGTTTAAAGTTTGGTACGTATTCTTCAACTATTCATACTATCGCTATCGACAGTTGGATCACATGTGTTCCATGCAACTAGTATTATTAAAAATATAACTTCGCTTACATGTATGTATTTGCACACATTACTTATTTCGACAAACATCCATACATAACTTATATTTACATATTTATGTAATCCTTATTTGTTTTTTACACCCACATGTATGTCCGTAATGGAACATTGCAATCGATATTGAACTTCCCGCCCAGTTAGAGCTCTGATCAATTTTATCAGAATTTGTGTATTACCGATGAGAATATATATTTAAACTGTTTCAGCGTGATTTTCAGTATTGCTATACTTATTGCATAAAACCAGGAGTTTTTTTATGAATTTCTTTTGACGAGAATTACATGTTGACATATTTTTGAGACTTATGATATGAAAAACCTGTGTCTTCACCGCGAATCGAGCCGGAAACCTTGGTATATATCTATCTTACTGAGTCACGTAGACCGACATCAATTATATTTTTCTAAATGTGTAGATGGATGGATGTTCCAATGTTCCAGTATTTAGTTCGCTATAATAATAAATCCTACTATGTAGGTAGATGTGCACGATTTTAGGAAATAGGTACATATAAATATAACGATATGAATAAACTTTTATTGTTTATATAATATTGATAATATAAGCAGTGACATACAACACATGAGATTCAAATGACAATGGCAATAGTATGTATAGTTGAAGAATACATAATTTATTTGATATTTACACAATTTTTCAGCTTTCAAGCTTTTATAGATTTTGAGGTATGTGGAAAATTAATATTAAAATTCTTATGTTGATAACCTCTGACTGGAACAAAACTTTAGTAATCTGAGTTTGTAAAGATCTGTTGGTTTATACATTAACTGGGTCTAGAGTTATAAAGACACACATATGCACACGCAGACACATTTTTTGACTTCAAAGTTGAAAAAACCTGACCATACAAATCTCGCGGATTTTCGTTTGAAACTTTGTCGATCTGTTAAGAGAAATGAATTCTATGGAACAAATGGATTTTTGTATTCTCTATATTATGTTTATTATCTATTAATTCAATGAAAAATTTTAATAAATCAACACCTTATATGTATTTAGGTACCTACCTACATATTGTAATCACCTGATTAATACATATTGTGCATATCTAATATTATTTGTATGTAATTTCAGCGGCATGTCCTAGTGGATCATTTCCTTGTGACGAAGGAACTGTTTGTGTTCCACAGAGAAGGATGTGTGATGGACACTTTGACTGTCAAGACAGGAAAGATGAGGACGTTACAGAATGTGGTATATAATATATATCTTCAACTCATTATTTTATTTCACTATAACTATATTTCTTTATTACATTATATTATTAAATTTATGTAAATCAAATATTTGTTGTGACTCGAACCAATGTGTTATAATTTGATGGCAAAATCAAATTAATTTGTATTTATTGGATTCATATTCATAGTAAACTGAGTTACAATGAAAGTAGCTTGCGTGTTTGTAACTTTTGTATACCTACTATATATATATATATATATATATATACATACATACCTACTGTTATACATTTTCAGGCACAACTCATGGCAGTAAAGAGATGTTAACTCCATTACTAAGGACACTCTTCCATTCTGGACAGACAATCTCCTCCAATACTTCTGCTTTAACGTGTTGTAAGTTTCATTTTATTTATTCTTTAGCACAATGGAAGTTCAATGCAATAATAATTAGGCTCATTAAATTCTTACTCATTTGTGTATTAAAACTGTGTTTTTATTTATTTTTATAAATATTTTATTTATGAATTTTATTTATAAAAATAATTTCAATCCACAAAGAGTATTAAATTTATTCAATAGCACTTTCGTAAGACACAGAGGCACAATTTATTTTTATAAGTAAAATATAAATTGAATTCATTTAAATTTATTTTTGCTATAATAGGTTATTCCTTATTTAATAATATATTTTTTTCTTTATTTCAAACGCTAAATTTCTACGACCTTTGTTAGTCTCATGAGATACCTACACTACACAACAGGTATCATAGAATCTAGTATCACTCTTACAAGAGTTGATAACCGTATATCATTATAGAATATCTTACATTTATTATAAATTCGGTACCCGACAATGTTTATTTCCAAATCCTTTTGACATAAATGTTTTTTCATTATCTGAAACTGAATTTTTTTCAGGGTAAAAAGCTTTAATTAGTCGAATTACAAATAAAGATTCATTTGTTGCGTATTTAACTTGAGGTTAAATAGAAATTCATTGCTTTTATTTTGTATATAATTTAAACCGACCATGAATCAAGAAGAGGGCTGACAGCCTTTATTCTCATTTCGCTTTCATCTCTTTTTTTCTTCTTCTTCCTTTTTTTATCTTCACATTAATTACACTTATTTACCACAATACAAACAATTTCCTCGGGGAATCTTATTATTGTTTGTTATAAGGATTTTTTACACATTTCATTTTTAGTTAAGAAACCCGTCTCAGTAGTCAGTAATCTATTTTAATGAATCACAAAAGCCGACCTACATACATACATATTGTAAAATTAACTTTTCTTTAGATACTTTAATTTTATGTCATATAAATATACAATTATAAATTTTATGTTAATACATGAAGACTACGGGGGAAAAACAATGAATGTCAGTAAAAATCAAAAATTAAAGTGATAATGCCATCTAGTGACATTTGTGTGTACCTATAATCTATCAAAATTTAAAAATCAACAACCGTCGTTGTGACCGACTATGGCGATTTTATTTGTTATTTGTGCATGGCAAGAATCATGAGGGTCCGCGCGCAACAGTGCAAAAACCGTCGATGTCACTTTGATAGTAGTCGTGCAAAAACCGTCGATGTCACTTTGATAGTAGTCGTGCAAAAACCGTCGATGTCTCTTTGATAGTAGTCGTGCAAAAACCGTCGATGTCACTTTGATAGTAGTCGTGCAAAAACCGTCGATGTCACTTTGATAGTAGTCGTGCAAAAACCGTCGATGTCACTTTGATAGTAGTCGTGCAAAAAAATATTTCACTACCAACTATTTGCATGTAACACATGAGATCCAACCGTCGATGGCGATAGTATGCATAATGAAAGAATACGTACCAAACTATAAACAACACATATTAATAAATATTTGAAGATATTTTATTTTCTATATAAAACATGTAGGTATGTCTGTCAGGATAGGATAGTATGGAGGTCAGTCTATTTTTCCTACACAGAATATGAAAACAGTATGATGGTATGTATGTATGTTTGGAGATTTAAGTATCAAACTATTAAGACTTCTAACACATTGTGTATAGGCGTTTGCCATACAAATTCTATGAAGCGATGTCGTCATTAAATTCAATTTTTATAAAAATTGTTAAAAAAAATTTGAGATGTACTGCTACAATGTTAATATTTTTTATATAAAATTAAATTATCTAGTTGGGGTGTTTCGGCTTTTTTCGATATTTAAAAAAAAAATGGAAATATAGGCAGTTTAACTCATAAATTTATCATAAAAAAAATACTTTTCTTAATAAAAAATGTTTGAGAAACCCTGGAATTTTTTTGAAAAAACTAATTTGAGATTTTGTATTTGTCTATGTTTATACCAATTTTCAGCATTCTAGCTTTTATGGTTTCTGAGATATAGGGAAAAATAAAATAAAAATTCAAAAGTTGATAACCCCTGACTGAAACAAAAATTCAAAATTCCGAGTACAAAAGTTTTGTAGGCCTGTAACTGTTTATATATTCTGAAATTTTAGGCTCTGTAAATTGAGCGGATCAAAAGTTATAAGGGACACACACACACACACACACACACACACACAGACATACACACACACACACCCTCACACACACACACACACACACACACACACACAGACACACGATATGTTCTACTCCGAATTCTGAGTAAATCCGTGTATGGAACATATATGCTGCGAAGCCTCTAAGTTGGTGTTTTTTGACTTCAAAGTTGGAAAATCCGTGAAAAAAGTAGACCTCTCCATACAATTCTCGCGTATTCTGGCTTGATACATTGTCGATATGTTAAGAGAACAAAGTTCTCCTGAACAAATCGACAGTTGGACAACAAACGATGTGTAGGTACTATAGGAGACAACTGTCAATGTATACTGTATACATTTATAATTTATGTTTTTTCAACGGGACAGTCATATTTTTATTGTTATACAGAGACTTCTGCAAAGAAAAGCTCAAATGAAGTTATTTAACTTCGGCACCAATTCATAATCAATTACCTCGACAAAAGGCTAAATCATCTAAGTATTTTTTTGTGATTCAGCTGATGGCCAGAATAAAAATTAGGAATTTTGGCATTATAAAACTTAAAACTAAAATAGAGATGCCATGTGATTTCTATCAACTCATTACACATGCACGAGTAAAACCAGAACCTTTTCAAGTAATCAATGTTGATGAAGATCCACAAATTCTCCGACAATGGTCTCAATTTCTTCAAGACCAAATATTTCTCTACTGCTCATCTAATTTATATTTGTTATTGAAGTAATTATAATGGCCTGCACTCAAAAGGAATAATCACTACAAAGAATAAGTGTCTGCATACCTCTCTGGCACAATGTCGAGCTTCTTTTTGCTCAGTGGAACCGAGGCCATACGAGGTATATCTCGTATGGCCTCGAGTGGAACCCAACAACAATTTTAAACAATTTTACACTAATCTACAACATACGCACTATGAAGAAAGAAATGATAAGTCAAATAAGAAATACTAAGTGAAATAAGTTTAATAAAAATGACACTGATATGAAAAATTTATTAACAGTAGTGATGGTAAAAAAGAGCATTAACAATGAATGTCATTGACATTCATTGTTAATGTATTTTACAGAAGGACTCTAAAGATTTTTTATTGTATTTTCTCAACATGTTTGCTTAATTACCTCACTGTCTCAGTGCATTGTCTAAATTTATTAGTTATTTGACATTTTTACTAAGAAAATTAAACACTAAGTTCAAAGAATAAAAATATAGATACTTTTAAAAATTAAAATTTGATTTATGCAAAAGTGACTTTGACTGACATTCATTGTTTTTCCCCTGTAGTCTTCACATATTGTCTTTATTGAATCAAATATAATAGATTTTTAATTATACAACAAGAACTCTGATTTTTTTTTATTTATTTATCTTTTTGTAAATTAACAAATATAATGCACACTGGTGGGCATATTGCCATTAGGCAACTTCTTTCAACTTACCAGATTACAAAATATGACGAAATTATACATGTACATCAACAAAATAATGAAAACGAAAATAAAAAAATAAAATATACCTATATTACACAAAGATATGTATTAAAACAAAAAAAAACATCATAGAAAAAAAAGGATTAGGAAAGAACAAGGAGAGGAAAACAGGATCAGGTGTTTAGGGATAAATATATTTCATTAAATATTATTCGTAAATTATAATAATACTATAATAACAAACACTTCATTGCACCCTGCGCAAGTGGCGAGTTTATTGGCAAATGGCAACTTCTTCCAACTAACCAGTGTTTCCATACTAGAGATGTAATATTTGCGTGTGAAATGAGTTTAAACAAATTTCACTTCTGGTGGTGATCGAACCCAGGATTACATAAAAAAATGTATGTTTTGTTGTATAATAACGTGATTTGATCCCTCTCGTTATCTGGTGCATAATTTAGTTTCTCTCAGGAGTTGATAATATATGTACATATTATGTACCTAGGTAGGTCGGTATGTCCTCTTGACATTTGACATACAAATGTTATCTCCACAGTTACGTTGGCTATTTTATTTTATTATTACGAACATTTATTTTCCAAAGATATCCTACACACATCATTCGTAATTTGATTCACATTCATTTATTACTAAATATATCTTTCTATTTGTTCACAAATCAGAATTCAATGTTTTTCTTGATAATTACTTTTTTTGTATTTTGTATTTCCATTAAACTTTTACATATAATTGTTCATATTAGGTATGTACATATACTTCTTGAATCATTTAAAATCTTCATGTGAACTGTGGTCTTACAATGAAGTTCTTAAAGTCACATTACATAAACCACAAGCTCAATATTTGTAGTAAATGCACCGTTATGTAAGTCACAATTCTAGTTACAAAGACAAGCATAATAATATTATATAACGTAGGTTTTGACATTGAACATGAGTGAACATTATTTATGAATCATACTTGTGGTGGTCATGGTTTGTTTTTGTGTACTAACAGAATCGAAGAATTTACTGATTATTTCCACAACATACATACAAAACATATTATTATGTTTGGACAACATTTTAAGAATATTTCCTATACTCGCATGAACTTGATCTTCACAGTGAAGTTAATCACTCCACATCCCGTCGCGAACCTTAGCCTCCTCCAGCGATCCTCGCCAAATCCTGGCATTCACTCTTCCAGCTCCTTACAATAACAGCCTCCACGTCCCGCTGAACGCCATCCAGCTTTCGGATTTTGGGTGCTCCAAAATTGCGTCTACCTTGGGGCTTTGTGTCTTGCCCATCGCAGCCTCATTATTTATATTTCCTTTATAATGTCGGGCTCGTTATAAATAATGTTGATCTCGTCGTTGTCGTGTGTCGTATTCTCCAAGCTCCGTTATCTGCACAGATCCGAATATCTTTCGGAATATTTTTCCCTCGACTTCTAGTGGAGATAATTTATATTTTTACACTTTACCCAACATTCGGAACCATAGTTCGTATAGGACGTAGCAACGTTTTGTAAATTGTGATATTTGGTTTTTTTATTAACGTTCAATGAATTAAAATTCCTAACTCGACAGTTTGTCTAAAACCACATTAATTTTTCAACAAAGAGTATTCAATGAAATCACAATATATTAAACAATTTGTTTCGAGTCAACATATTATTTATAAACTCTCTATAGCTATTTCATCATATTACAAAATGTATCGACATAAATATTTCAACAAAAAGTATTCATCCGTTATATTCAAAATTCAAAGTACTGAAATTTTCAGCTCCTCATTTGAAGTACAATCAGCAAGGCTATGGAATAGTCTAACTTCTGATATAACGTCGTCATTAAACATATTCAAAAAAGGCTAACGCAAATTTCTTTTTTTGTTTTGTTTTATTAAATTTATAATACATATATAAAAAAAAATAGAAAAAGATGCATAATAAGAAAAAACATATTTCCCTATTACAAGAGTGCAAGGACTCGTGTATAAAGGAGACATCAATCGGATGATAACTGATTTTTTTTCCTCTCCCCTTCCTCTCCTTATCCTTTTGTTTTCCTCTCATTGATATGAACTTTTATTATATTCAATGTTATTTTCCTTTTTTGCTTTACTTATGTTCTCTTCGTTTTCTTTTATATATTTGTTGTCATGTCATAACCTTATTGCCATAGTAAACATTGTATTGTATATTACCATCAAACATGTATTGTTTATTACCAAAAAATAAAAAAATATTCAAAGAAAACACAAAAAAATAAAACAATTTATTTCGAGTCAACATAATATTTAGGTACCTAGTACCTACTCCACATAATGTGTCTATTGTTTATAGCTATTTCATCGTATTATAATTATTACATAATTAAAAGCATATTTTCCAACTGCCGATTTTTCAGGAGAATGTGTTTTTCTAAGTTTAATTTGTCGATCGACAATTCTTGATAGAACTCCATTGTATGTATTAGATTTAACTTTTTAAACGTCAGTTCTTGATGGAATTCCATTTAAATTAATTAATATTTTTAATAAATAAAAATAAAAAACTTGTTAAGAATCAATTCCACTATTTATTAGTATATTAACAGTTTAAAGTCAAAAGTCAAACTTTTGACGTGCCTAGTGCTATTTTTCTTTTCTTAATATACCATATGCCATACGAAATAATAATAATAACAGTTAAAGGTTATTCATATTTTTTTCGCTGTATAAATTTTAATATATGGCAATTTCAATTAACATATATTATTATAAATATATATTCGCGTTTGATTATTTACATTTTTATTATTAGAATACATTTGATAATTATAATTAAAGAATAGTATTCCAAATACGCCCGAAATTTCTATATAAATCTATTATGATCTCCTAACTCACAATGAATGCCGTACCTACTCCTGATTCTATATGAACCTATTATGATCTCCTAACTCACAAAGAATGCCGTACCTACTCCTTATTCGTGCATACTCGTATAATGCCTATATGCTATAAGAATTGACTGTTGTAAGGTGCAACATCAATATTTTACATAAATGATATCAAAGTAGTAAAAAATGATATCAAAATTTCTATATGAATCTATTATAATCTCCTAACTCACAAAGAATGCCGTACCTACTCCTTATTCGTGCATACTCGTATAATGCCTATATGCTATAAGAATTGACTGTTGTAAGGTGCAACATCAATATTTTACATAAATGATATCAAAGTAGTAAAAAATGATATCAAAATTTCTATATGAATCTATTATAATCTCCTAACTCACAAAGAATGCCGTACCTACTCCTTATTCGTGCATACTCGTATAATGCCTATATGCTATAAGAATTGACTGTTGTAAGGTGCAACATCAATATTTTACATAAATGATATCAAAGTAGTAAAAAATGATATCAAAATTTCTATATGAATCTATTATAATCTCCTAACTCACAAAGAATGCCGTACCTACTCCTTATTCGTGCATACTCGTATAATGCCTATATGCTATAAGAATTGACTGTTGTAAGGTGCAACATCAATATTTTACATAAATGATATCAAAGTAGTAAAAAATGATATCAAAATTTCTATATGAATCTATTATAATCTCCTAACTCACAAAGAATGCCGTACCTACTCCTTATTCGTGCATACTCGTATAATGCCTATATGCTATAAGAATTGACTGTTGTAAGGTGCAACATCAATATTTTACATAAATGATATCAAAGTAGTAAAAAATGATATCAAAATTTCTATATGAATCTATTATAATCTCCTAACTCACAAAGAATGCCGTACCTACTCCTTATTCGTGCATACTCGTATAATGCCTATATGCTATAAGAATTGACTGTTGTAAGGTGCAACATCAATATTTTACATAAATGATATCAAAGTAGTAAAAAATGATATCAAAATTTCTATATGAATCTATTATAATCTCCTAACTCACAAAGAATGCCGTACCTACTCCTTATTCGTGCATACTCGTATAATGCCTATATGCTATAAGAATTGACTGTTGTAAGGTGCAACATCAATATTTTACATAAATGATATCAAAGTAGTAAAAAATGATATCAAAATTTCTATATGAATCTATTATAATCTCCTAACTCACAAAGAATGCCGTACCTACTCCTGATTCTATATGAACCTATTATGATCTCCTAACTCACAAAGAATGCCGTACCTACTCCTTATTCGTGCATACTCGTATAATGCCTATATGCTATAAGAATTGACTGTTGTAAGGTGCAACATCAATATTTTACATAAATGATATCAAAGTAGTAAAAAATGATATCAAAATTTCTATATGAATCTATTATAATCTCCTAACTCACAAAGAATGCCGTACCTACTCCTTATTCGTGCATACTCGTATAATGCCTATATGCTATAAGAATTGACTGTTGTAAGGTGCAACATCAATATTTTACATAAATGATATCAAAGTAGTAAAAAATGATATCAAAATTTCTATATGAATCTATTATAATCTCCTAACTCACAAAGAATGCCGTACCTAGTCCTGATTCTATATGAACCTATTATGATCTCCTAACTCACAAAGAATGCCGTACCTACTCCTTATTCGTGCATACTCGTATAATGCCTATATGCTATAAGAATTGACTGTTGTAAGGTGCAACATCAATATTTTACATAAATGATATCAAAGTAGTAAAAAATGATATCAAAATTTCTATATGAATCTATTATAATCTCCTAACTCACAAAGAATGCCGTACCTACTCCTTATTCGTGCATACTCGTATAATGCCTATATGCTATAAGAATTGACTGTTGTAAGGTGCAACATCAATATTTTACATAAATGATATCAAAGTAGTAAAAAATGATATCAAAATTTCTATATGAATCTATTATAATCTCCTAACTCACAAAGAATGCCGTACCTACTCCTTATTCGTGCATACTCGTATAATGCCTATATGCTATAAGAATTGACTGTTGTAAGGTGCAACATCAATATTTTACATAAATGATATCAAAGTAGTAAAAAATGATATCAAAATTTCTATATGAATCTATTATAATCTCCTAACTCACAAAGAATGCCGTACCTACTCCTTATTCGTGCATACTCGTATAATGCCTATATGCTATAAGAATTGACTGTTGTAAGGTGCAACATCAATATTTTACATAAATGATATCAAAGTAGTAAAAAATGATATCAAAATTTCTATATGAATCTATTATAATCTCCTAACTCACAAAGAATGCCGTACCTACTCCTGATTCTATATGAACCTATTATGATCTCCTAACTCACAAAGAATGCCGTACCTACTCCTTATTCGTGCATACTCGTATAATGCCTATATGCTATAAGAATTGACTGTTGTAAGGTGCAACATCAATATTTTACATAAATGATATCAAAGTAGTAAAAAATGATATCAAAATTTCTATATGAATCTATTATAATCTCCTAACTCACAAAGAATGCCGTACCTACTCCTTATTCGTGCATACTCGTATAATGCCTATATGCTATAAGAATTGACTGTTGTAAGGTGCAACATCAATATTTTACATAAATGATATCAAAGTAGTAAAAAATGATATCAAAATTTCTATATGAATCTATTATAATCTCCTAACTCACAAAGAATGCCGTACCTACTCCTTATTCGTGCATACTCGTATAATGCCTATATGCTATAAGAATTGACTGTTGTAAGGTGCAACATCAATATTTTACATAAATGATATCAAAGTAGTAAAAAATGATATCAAAATTTCTATATGAATCTATTATAATCTCCTAACTCACAAAGAATGCCGTACCTACTCCTTATTCGTGCATACTCGTATAATGCCTATATGCTATAAGAATTGACTGTTGTAAGGTGCAACATCAATATTTTACATAAATGATATCAAAGTAGTAAAAAATGATATCAAAATTTCTATATGAATCTATTATAATCTCCTAACTCACAAAGAATGCCGTACCTACTCCTTATTCGTGCATACTCGTATAATGCCTATATGCTATAAGAATTGACTGTTGTAAGGTGCAACATCAATATTTTACATAAATGATATCAAAGTAGTAAAAAATGATATCAAAATTTCTATATGAATCTATTATAATCTCCTAACTCACAAAGAATGCCGTACCTACTCCTTATTCGTGCATACTCGTATAATGCCTATATGCTATAAGAATTGACTGTTGTAAGGTGCAACATCAATATTTTACATAAATGATATCAAAGTAGTAAAAAATGATATCAAAATTTCTATATGAATCTATTATAATCTCCTAACTCACAAAGAATGCCGTACCTACTCCTTATTCGTGCATACTCGTATAATGCCTATATGCTATAAGAATTGACTGTTGTAAGGTGCAACATCAATATTTTACATAAATGATATCAAAGTAGTAAAAAATGATATCAAAATTTCTATATGAATCTATTATAATCTCCTAACTCACAAAGAATGCCGTACCTACTCCTTATTCGTGCATACTCGTATAATGCCTATATGCTATAAGAATTGACTGTTGTAAGGTGCAACATCAATATTTTACATAAATGATATCAAAGTAGTAAAAAATGATATCAAAATTTCTATATGAATCTATTATAATCTCCTAACTCACAAAGAATGCCGTACCTACTCCTTATTCGTGCATACTCGTATAATGCCTATATGCTATAAGAATTGACTGTTGTAAGGTGCAACATCAATATTTTACATAAATGATATCAAAGTAGTAAAAAATGATATCAAAATTTCTATATGAATCTATTATAATCTCCTAACTCACAAAGAATGCCGTACCTACTCCTGATTCTATATGAACCTATTATGATCTCCTAACTCACAAAGAATGCCGTACCTACTCCTTATTCGTGCATACTCGTATAATGCCTATATGCTATAAGAATTGACTGTTGTAAGGTGCAACATCAATATTTTACATAAATGATATCAAAGTAGTAAAAAATGATATCAAAATTTCTATATGAATCTATTATAATCTCCTAACTCACAAAGAATGCCGTACCTACTCCTTATTCGTGCATACTCGTATAATGCCTATATGCTATAAGAATTGACTGTTGTAAGGTGCAACATCAATATTTTACATAAATGATATCAAAGTAGTAAAAAATGATATCAAAATTTCTATATGAATCTATTATAATCTCCTAACTCACAAAGAATGCCGTATCTACTCCTGATTCGTGCATACTCGTATAATGCCTATATGCTATAAGAATTGACTGTTGTAAGGTGCAACATCAATATTTTACATAAATGATATCAAAGTAGTAAAAAATGATGTCAAAATTTCTATATGAATCTATTATGATCTCCTAACTCACAAAGAATGCCGTACCTACTCCTGATTCGTGCATACTCGTATAATGCCTATATGCTATAAGAATTGACTGTTGTAAGGTGCAACATCAATATTTTACATAAATGATATCAAAGTAGTAAAAGAAATTGTCAATTTAAACTGGTATACATATACAGAAAAACTGGTCTGGGTTTTTCTCTATTTTAACGTTATAGTGAAAATCCTCGTGCATTGTTCAACAAACATAAATTGTAGTATTTTAGTGTTGGGAATCAACCTTAAATGACTCGAATTCCCTTTCACAAAGAACATATTTTTCCATCTAGCTAGAATGTTTCCCACTTGCACCAAGTAAAAACAGAATCAGGTTCCTCAAATTATCCAATTATAAACAAATATGGCACCATCATAAAACAATGTTAAATTTTATTTACTGTAGGTACAACAAATAATAGATACATTCTTACATTGAATACACATGTAATCGGGATAATAAACAAGACTTCTTGAGTTAAAACTGAATAAAAAGTTTTAACTAAACGAAAAACACGTACACAATGCACAGTAAAACTACATGACAGGTCGCATACAAAAGTAGCGCCATCTGGTGTAATATTCAGATATATAATTTAATCCAATACTCCCACTAAATTTTATACAAAAGAAAACTTTTATATTTGCCTGTTTTTTTTTTAATTTTTGATAATAACAAACATTTTAATTTAACAGTAGGTAGAGCTTTAGTTAAAATATCAGCCAGTTGTTCTGAACTTTGCACATACTTAATAACAATTAATTTATCTTTAACATTTTCTCTGATAAAATTGAATTTAACATCAATGTGTTTTGTCTTTTCATGATAAACAGGATTATTTATTAATTTGATAGCACTCTGATTATCAATACACAGAGTTGTGCAATTTTGATTGATATTAATTTCTTTAAAAAACTGTCTTAACCATAAAATATTCTTGGCAGCTTCACAACCAGCCATAAATTCAGCTTCAATTGTTGATAAGGCAATACAAGGTTGTTTTTGACTAGACCAAGATATAGGTCCACCGTTAAACATAAAAATATAACCAGTGGTTGATTTTCTTGTATCTAAATCCCCAGCGAAATCTGAATCTGAATATCCAATTAAGCTTTCTTGACCTTGATACTTTATATATATTTTTTTTAGTTTTAAGAAGATACCTTATTATTCTCTTAAGCTGATTAACATGATGTACGCTTGGGTTATTAATGTATCTACTTAACAGATTTACACCATATGAAATATCTGGCCTAGTTGCTGTAGATAAGAACAATAATGACCCTATGGCTTCCCTATAAGGAAAATTAATCTGCTCATTATCAACATTTTTAGTTACATAACTGAACATTTACATCAACAGGTGTATTACAAGGATGTGCAGTACTCATATTGAATTTATTTATTAACTCTTCAATATATTGTCTTTGACTGATACAAACAAAATTATCAGTTTTTAAAATTTCTAAACCAACAAACCGATTTAAAGTTAACTCTTTGATATTAAATCCTTGCTTTAGGTAGCTTACAATTTGATCTAATATTGCATTTGATTGAGATATAATTAAAGCATCATCTACATATAAAATTAGCAAAGCTTTTATACCATTGAAATTACCTACAAATACACAATTGTCTGCTTGTGACTGAACAAAACCAAATTTCAATAAAAAACTTGTAAATTTATGATTCCAACAACGAGATGCTTGTTTTAGGCCGTAGAGGGATTTTTTTAATTTACATATTTTATTTTTCGGTGCTTTCACTCCATCAGGAATTTCCATAAAAATATCGTCTTCTAATTCTCCATATAAGAAGGCCGTCTTGACATCTAATTGCCTTATATTCCAATTATATTCAGCAGACATAGATAGCAATATTCTAATTGACTCATATCTTGTAGTTGGTGAAAAAATTTCATTGTAATCTATTCCTTTAATTTGTGTGAAACCACGGGCACAAAGACGAGCTTTATACCTTTCTACTTGATTATCTTGGTTTCTTTTAATATAGAAAACCCATTTGGACGTTATGGTTCTCTGATTTTCGTTATCCACAAAACTCCAGGTGTTGTTGGTACGATGAGCTTCTAATTCTTCATTTATGGCCTCTAACCATGATTCAGATTCCTTACTATTAATTGCTTCCTCGTTAGTTACAGGTACATCCAACTCCATTAAATTTGCCTCAAAAAATTTATTCCGTCGTGGTCGCAAAGTAACATTTAAACGATATATGTTATTGAGATCGATTTCTTGTGAAGGTTCATAGTTCTCATCACTTTCGTCAATGGCAGTATAAGTGCTGTCATCACTTCCTAAATTCTCATCATGTGTATTCATCTCGGTGTTATCTATTACTAATTCATCATTTTGTTCATCATCATCACATATGAAAATTTGTGCTTCATGTATGGGACGATGTATGGACGTGAATGAAGCGAGGAATGTGTGTCAAGAGAGAGGAGTCTGGCGTTCGGTTCTCTCTGCCTACCCCAAATAGGGAAATGGCGTGATGGTATGTATGTATGTATTTCGTTTGAATTCTGGACTTTTCTGTTCATTGAAAATAACATTTCTTGATATTGTAATTCTTTTTGTAGTTGAATCATACATTTTATAGTTTGTATTATCATATCCAACTAACACCATCTTACGACTTTTAGAATCAAGCTTCTTTCTCATTTGATCTGGCACATGGACATAACCTTCACATCCAAACACTCTGATATGATCCAAATTAGGTTTTACACCACTCCACAGCTTCATAGGTGTAATATTTGGTGTCTAACTTGAAGATGTGCGATTTAACAAATAAACAGCACAATTGACCGCTTCTGCCCATAGATTGAGTGGTACGTTACGGGCATAAAGCATGGATCGAGCACTTTCAACTATAGTCCTAATTTCCCGTTCTGCTCGGCCATTCTGTTCAGGTGTGTAAGGGGAAGTGAGTTGAGAGAACTTGTTTTTAATCATCAAATTATATCGTTGAAAACAGTTTAACACATCACATTTTTTCTTTATAAAGTACACATACCTAAGACTTGTAGCAGCGTCTTTAAAAATAACAAAATATTTCATGCCCTGTACAGAAGGCACACTGAGTGGTCCACAAACATCCTCTGTTTGATTTTTGGAATGGTTGTCGAGCATGCTTGCCATAAGCACAACCCTCACATACAAACTTGTCACAGTTTGATAGGTCAACCACATTGTCATTACACATTTTCTGTATTTCTTTAACATTCAAATGTCCCAAACGTTCATGCCATGTTTTAAGGTCCAATTTTTGCACTACATTACATACTGGATTTTGAACTGTTTTCATTTTTAACTCATATAAATTGTTGCTTTGTAAAAAAGCACATAGCACTCTTTTATTGTCCTTGTAAATCAAAGCATCAGTATGTTTCTTTACAATATTATAACCTTGTCTTGTCACTACTCCCTCCGAAAATAGGTTTCTTCTCAATTTTGGTACATAAAGAACATTTTACAGGATACATGTCTCCCACTGTCCATTGACATACTTGTCTATCAAAACATTTCCTTGGCCAATAACTTCTACAGCTTCTTGGTTTCCTAGTTTCAGTGGAGATCCCGTATACTCATATAATTCAACAAAATTTTCACGTTTATAAGACATGTGAGCTGAGACACCACTATCCAATATCCATCTTAAACCTTCATCATTATTTTTCCAATCTGTATTTGCTATATAGAAAGCTAACATATCCTTTTCTCCTTGTTGTTTATGTTTTTGTTTAGGGGCACGGCAATCTCTTGTAAAATGACCGCGTTTCCCACAGTTATTACATATAAAGCGATGTGGCTTTTCATTTAATTCTTTGTTCGTTTTTATCAATGGAACAGTTTTCTTCTTTGTACTTTGTTTTGCCACTAATAAAGCAGTTTTGTTCTCATCTTCAACATTCAAGCTGGCCTCCTCATCTAACAAGCGAGCTGTCAAGTTAACTATAGTTTGATTCTGAGGATCCAGTGACATCCATGCCTGGCGTAGAAATCTGTACTTGAGAGGTAGTGTACTCAATATTTTAGTTATGATCGCAGTATCACTAATAATTTCTCCACTTTCTTTAAGTTGCTTAGCCAAACTTTCTACTCTAGATATATGCTGAGCAATGCTATCTGCCGGTGACATTTTATATTGATAAAAACGCTCATGTATCATCATTTTAGTCATCTCAGATTTTTGTTCATAAATAGACTCAAGTTTGGTCATCACCTTAAGTGCTGATTCGCAATTTTCGACGAGTTCTATTTGCTTTAGATCCATGGCTGATGTTAATATAAAAATTGCCATTTCATCATCTTCGTTCCATTGAGTCGGGTTCTCTTCTGGTTTTGGCGTGTTGATATCTAACCCTTTGGCGCGGAGGGCACATTTTATTGGAAATTTCCACTGTTTAAAATTCGTTCCATTGAATTTTTCAAGGTTCATTGTCCAAACTCCATTTTAGGTTATACACAGCACGCGGTTCTACTGTCAAAAAAAAACTAATTACTGTTTTCTCTGCTCTTTGTTATTCACCAACTGTTTATTCCTGTGAGCCTGGGCCCATAACCTAATCGGGATAATAAACAAGACTTCTTGAGTTTAAACTGAACAAAAAGTTTTATTTAAACGAAAACACGTACACAATGCACAGTAAAACTACATGACAGGTCGCATGCAACAGTAGCGCCATCTGGTGTAATATTCAGATATATATATTTTCAAATGTTTGAATGTTAACTTTGTGGTTCATATTTAACAAATTAAATTTAAAGATATAACTTTGTATTAACCACGTTTTTTGGTTGAAACGATGCGACCGGTTTCGGAACTAACCGTTCCCTCATCAGGCTAACTTTCAACTGAAACAGAATGTGACGACGTGCTTACAAGAAATCTATGGGGGCGGAGGTAGAGGTAGGGTGGGGGTACTTAGGGTTGGGTCTTGTGCAGGGTGGGTCCGATTGGCTGAAGGATTAGAAGTAAAAGGAAACATATTTAATAATGGACTGAAAGATAAATTTAACTGATTGTTTATTAAACTAGATAATTTAATTTTCTATAAAAAATATTAGCATTGTAGTAGAAGATCTCAATTTTTTTTTAACAATTTTTATAAAAATTGAAAATAGTGACGATACATACAATTTGTATGGCAGTCGCCTACACACAATATCTAAGAAGACTTAATTATTTGATACTAATCTCCAAACACACATACATACCATCATGCTGTTTTCATATTCTGGGTAGGATCAAAGTACTGACCTCCATACTTTCCTATCTTGACATACATACCTAGGTACATGTGTTGTATAGAAAACCAAATATCTTAAAATATTAAATAATTTGTATTTATGGGTTTATAGTTTGGTACTTATTCTTCAACTAAACATACTATCGCTATCGACAGTTGGATTTCATGTGTTACATGCAACTAGTAAATAAATGAATATTGCATTGCACGAGTAGGTATGCTACAATATCTTATCATAATAAAATGATAGATTTATGCAACATGTCTTTATTCTTGTCTACTGTGGAAGGAAATATTACGACAATTCTACACTTGGATAGGCAACTTCATATTTCTATTGCTGACCTCAATCTTTTCCTTATTGAACCCTCCCTATATCTAACTAACACCCTCCCCTCCCCTCCCCCCGCACCTAACTCGTCTGACAAGAATATTATTATTATTATGAAAAGTATTATTTAGACCACCAAGGCGAGATGTCTTATAATATTATTTTTGCGTGTTGGCAGTGAAATTCATATCGAGAACTTTTCATTTTACGACTCGAGAGTTTTAGTTTGTAATAATATTATTTACTACAGGGGCATAATTTAAAATAGAAGATATTATCTGCTGCTTTACTAATATAACTATCTAACTACTTTAGGTTTCTCGTGTTTTTTATATAAAATTCCGTCATCATAAAGTAATAATGAGTAGAACTTTTATATGCAACTTTTATATAGATTTCCTATACGCAAATAAAGAAAAAAAGTATTATTAAGCTACCTATGTAAAATCGGGGTTGGAAATATTGGAATAATAAAATGTCAGATATAGATACCAGTAAATACTTGTGAACTAAAATTGTAGGACGCTATTACGCCATGTCTCTAATAGGGTAGGTAGAGAACCTAACACCAAACACTTCATACATACTTACTTTATTCATACTTACGTTCACCGTCTCATAATATTTTCACCAAGTAAAGAACTTTTAAAAAAAATAAATATGAGGTTTTGTATTTGTCCATTTTCGTACCAATTTTCAGTGTTCTAGCTTATGTGGTTTTAGAGATATATTGAAAAATAAAGCGAAAATTCAAAAAATGATAACCCGTGACTAAAAGAGAGAGAGAGAGAGAGTAAAAATTCTGATTGTAAATTTTTGAAGGCTTAGAATTATACTTTCTGAAATTTAAGGCTCTGTGAATCGAGCGGATCAAAAGTCATAAAGGAACATAATGCGGCGAAATTTTGAGTAAATCCATGTATGGAACATAATGCGGCGAAGCATCTACATAAGTGTGGTGTTTTTTTACTTCAAATTTAGAAAAACCGTGCAAAAACTCTACTACTGCATACAATCTCTCACACGGGACAAGGATTATTACTATCCATTCATTAAGAGAAATAAATTGTCTTTAACAAATCGACAGTTAAAATACTATATAATTCAATAAAATATTCCTAAGTTTTATTGAAATGACATTATTGATAAGCATATATATCATCAAAATACCATTAAAAACAGAATCAACTTATAAAAAAACTAAATATCTTCAAACATTTATCTTCATACAATGATTATGGTATTTTTTTATTTTGTGAATCACCAGTTTATTTGTCCAGTAATTTTTTGTGTACTTTAAATAAAATAATAATCAAAATAAATTATTCATGTCATAAAATATTTTCATAAAATATTAAATAGACGAAAAACATTTAATGACATTACCGACATATTATCGAAAGTAAAGATTCCTGTATTCAAAATGCATATTCCGGAAATTTTTATAATAATTGATATTATAGACCAGAGGATGTATAGACCAAATTTTTTCTCTACGAATGGTCACAGAGAAGGTTCTGGATAAAAACCAGAAACTGTTCTGTGCCTTTATAGACCTAGAAAAGCCTATGATAAAGTTGTTAGAGAGAAACTATGGGATATACTATCGGCGTATGGAGTGAAGAGTAAGCTCTGATACGCGCAATCGCGTCATTATATGAGAACAGCGAAGCATGTGTTCGTGTCAACGACACAGTAACATCGTGGTTCTCGATAAATAATGGTGTTAGACAGGGATGCGTGCTGTCTCCATGGCTCTTCAACCTGTACATTGACTTCTGTATAAGAGCCCTTAAGGATGAAAGCAAGGGTCTGAAACTGAGTAATGTAATAGTGCGTGATTTGATGTATGCAGATGACAAAGTACTGTTAGCTGAAAGTATGGAAGAGTTACAGTATCTTGTAAGCATGGTATATGAAGGATGCATAGAGAACGGTCTGAGAATGAATGCCAGCAAATCAAAGGTAATGGTCTTTGAAAAGAGTGAAAGCAGAACAGCGTGTAAAATAAGAGTAGAGAATGAATGGCTCGAGCAAGTCGACGAGTATGTATATCTGGGAAGCATGTTTCAACGGAATGGACGACCTGATAAGGATATCGAAAGAAGAGTTATGGCAGGAAACAGAGTGAATGGAGCACTGAGACCAGTTATGAATGATCGCAACATATGTCAGTTGTAACAATACTATTGTAGAGTGAAGTCGTGTCTACTGAAATTAATTTGTCAAAAATAGTTTGTGAAGTGGGGTGACCATCATTCATATTTTTTTTTTTTTTTGGTATTCATATTTGTGTTTACATTTTTTTTATGATTAATAATAATATTACAATGTCCACTGGCAAAAATACTGTTCAAACAAGATCCAAGCTAAGTGACAATGTTGATGATCAGTATGAAAAGTTAACCAAATATATGGATAGAAAGATGGAAGAACTAAAACAACAAGTTTTTGATAAAATTGAAATTGAATCATCAAACCTGAGGAAAAATTTGGAATCGGATATTTGTGAAATGAAAAAAAGTATCGAATTTTTAAGTGATAAATATGATGATATTTCTTCTTATATGGAAAATTTACTTGTCCTGAAAAAAGAAATAAACCACCTGACTGAAGAAAATTTACGTAAAAATGTCAAAATAAAAAATCTAGAAAATCGTCTCGCTGAATTAGAGCAGATTAACATTACTCAAAATTGTGTGGAGCTTGCTGGTGTAGATATTTTGTTGGGAGAACCTCCAATAGAAACAGTTAAAAGGATAATAAATGAGCTGAATATGCAGATCCATCCAGGAAACATAAATAAAGTTACCCGTTATGCTGACAGATCCCATGGAAAGGAAGGCCTTAATAGATTCAAAATTGAATTTAATGATGCGCTGTCCCAACAGGCACTACTCGAGGCTAGAAAAAGGGCAAGGGATTCAAATAGTAATTTTTATATCGGTGAGGTGTTGTCACCTTACTTCAAGGAACTTTTGTGGAAAACAAAGCAAAAGGCCAAAGAACTACATTATCAATATGTCTGATTTAAGAATAATAAGGTCCTCACTAGAAAAAATTCAGATATCTCTTCAAAAGTATTTTCCATCAAGCATATTGAGGATTTGGATAGAATAATAGAGTAATTACTGAATTTAACTTATTTCAGTCTTTTTTATGTTATGTTAATATAAGAAATGGATTTGGATTATCTTTTAGATTTGAATGATGATTCAGGGGTAAGTCATGAAATTGATTGTCCTTTAACATGTGAAGCATTTTTGAATGACTCAAAAATGTCTATATTCTGTATGAATATAAGGAGTATAAATAAAAATCTTGATGAAACACTTATCATCTTGAACTCTATGAGACATTGTTTTGATATTATAGTATTGAGCGAAGCTTGGTTAAAAGAGACAATGACTATACCTAATGTTAATGGTTTCTCCACTTATAATACAAATCAAAGCACTTTTCAGAATGATGGAATGTCATTTATATAAAAAAGAATATCACAGTGACTAAGGAGGAAATATCTATTCCTTATACGAACTGCTTGAAACTGCTACTAAATAATGCAATCAGCTTAATAGCTATTTATAGATCTCCTTCTCAGACAAATATGGATACTTTTCTGCAGGCTCTGGATAATTTGCTTTCTTCTGAATCTATGCATCAGGATTTGGTTTTGTGTGGGGATATTAATATAAATATCCTAGATACGGATAGTACAAGAACACATCAATACTTGTCGCTTTTGACATTCTATGGATTAAAATCTGTAATTAATTCACCTACTAGAATTTCACAAACAAATACAAGCTGTATCGATCATATAATGATTAAATCCAAATTCAATCATCAAGGAGCTGTTTACAGGACTAATATTACAGATCACTTTGCCACAGTGTTAAAATATGCCAATCTCACTCTAAAAAGAATTCACAAGAAGGAAGATATATACAAAATAATTGTCGATAATGAAGAGTTGAAAAGAAAGTTAAATAAAGAATCTTGGCCCTCTGTTTTAAATTCAAATAATGTGAATGAAGCTACTGCAAACTTCATAAAGTGCTTAAAAACTCATATTGATAATTGCTCATCAACGAAAATAACACATATTAATACCAAACACTTAAAACCACGGATTACTTCTGGAATCATCAAATGTCTCAAAAATCGTGATAAAATACATATTAAACATCGAAGGGATCCAAATAATAGTGAACTACTAGCCTACTACAAGCGATATAGAAATTGGTGCACCAAAATAATTAAAATGATAAAGCAATCATACTATAAAGAGAGGCTTAATAAGGCTGATGGTGATACAAAACAACAATGGAAGATTATAAAAGAAGCTGTAAATTTGCAACAAGATTCTCCTTCCCTAAAGAAACTTAAAATAAATGATAATATTGTGCTTTTGAAAGAAAACCCTAACTTATTAACTAATCATGTCAATAACTTTTTTAGTGAAGTAGGTCAAAAATTTGCCAATAATTTGTGTAATCTAAACAAAACTACTGAAGAAGTCCTAGTGAACAACTTTCAACCAGCTTACAGTGATCATTGTTCAAACTTTTATTTAAATCGACAAATGATGCTGAAGTATCAAAAGTGATAGGTGATCTTAAATCAGGCTTCTCTAGTGGTAGTGATGGCATCAGTTCTATGATTTATAAACAGCATTGCTCAAATTTATCTAAACCTATTTCACACATTGTAAACCTTAGCTTTAAGACTGGTATTTTCCCTGATCATTGTAAAAGTGCCAAAGTGATTCCCCTTTTCAAGGGAGGTGACAGTTTAAATATAAATAATTACAGGCCTATATCTCTACTTAATACCTTATCTTAAAATAATTGAGAAACTAGCTAAAGTCAGGTTAATATACTACGTTGAATCTAATAAAATTCTTTCAGCTAACCAATTTGGTTTTAGAGAGAACATGGGGACAAGTGATGCTATTCTAAAGTTGATTTCTACGATAGTTAATGCGCTAGATGCGGGTGACAAGGCTATAGCTTTGTTTTTGGATTTATCGAAAGCATTCGATACTGTTTCTCATGGTATCCTTCTCAAAAAACTTAAAGCACTTGGCATTAATGATAAGACTTTGAATTGGTTTAAAACGTACCTTAGTGGTAGAACTCAACAAGTGGAAATTAATGACTATAAAGTTTGAATATTCAAATTTCATATGGTGTTCCACAAGGCAGTGTTATTGGCCCAATTTTATTCTTAATATACATAAATGATCTCTGTAGCTTAAATATTTCTGGCACTATTGTGACGTTTGCGGATGATACAGCGTTAATATTTACTGGCAATTCCTGGGACGGCAACATATTCAAAATGTAATCTTGGATTAAATGTTGTAAAAAAATGGCTTGATCATAATATTTTGACTTAAATTCAAGCAAAACTAAATATATTACTTTTAGTATTTCTTCCAAAAGCCAACCTTCAATTCAAAAACCTGTAAATAATACATACTTGTTCTCATACTTGCACTTGTGAATCCTTAGAAAGAGTGGACAGTATCAGGTATCTTGGTGTAAAAGTTGACAAATTTTTGAAATGGAATGAACACATAATTCTTATATCAAATAAAATTAGAAGATTAAAATATATATTCAAAGATCTTCGATATATTTTGGATAAAGATAAACTGAAAACTGTATATTTCTCTATTGTTCAGTCTTTGCTGTCATATGGCATAGTATGCTGGGGGGGTTGTTACAGAACAAATTTAGAACCACTAAATATAGCACAAAAATTGATCCTGAAGGTCATGTATAGAAAAAAATTTGTATATCCATCTGAACTATTATATAATGAGTGTAAAGTTATGAATGCTAGGGAGCTTTACATATTGAAAGCACTGTGTAAATTTTACTGCTGCATTGATTTGGCACAGAGAACTCAGCAGGTGCGTTTCACTAGACTGGGAGC